>BRDA01004844.1:60333-105907 GCA_036984385.1 Crenuchus spilurus
ATATATATATATGTGTATATATGTATGTATGTATGTATGTATGTATGTGTATATGTGTATATATATATATATATATATATATGTGTATATATATATATATATGTGTATATATATATATATAATATATAATTTTTAAAAAAGTGCTTGGAGGAAAGCGCAGGATTCCCAGTTCTGAATGGACCAATTAGTAGACGCCTGAGCCAGCGGCAATGTAAGAGTGATAGGGAGAGAGAGAGAGAGCGCCATCTACCCACCCAGAGAGAGCACTGCCAATTTTTGCTCTCTTGGGCCCCGGCTGTTGATGGCAAACAGCATGACCGGGATTTGAACTCGCAACCCTCTGGTCATAGTATCAGCGTCTTAACCTGCTGAGCCACTCGTAGACCAGACTAAGTAGATTATTAAGTGAATCTTCAAAATATTTTTTTATTTGCTTGTTTGTAGAGGTTTTCTAAAAAAATCTGTAAAAATCTTCATTTTACAGTGTAAGATGCCATATGCTTCGAAAATTTGAGATTTACATCTGTACAGGACTAAAAGTATCAAATGAGCTCTGAGCTGGCTAAAAGCGAAGAGGAAGGAAAAAGTCAGACATGGCACATCTGGGCATAAATTAAATCTCAATGGAGCTGGAAGAAATTACCCATGGATCCCATGTAAATTTAATTCCATCTAAATAAGGCTATACAAACACATACTCACCTGGTCACTTAAAAAGTACCACATATGTTGTGGCCTGCAGAAACCCATTTGATGTCTCATGCTTTTATTTTATATTATCTATCATTTATTGTTTATTGTACAGAACCATGTTAACATGGAATATTTTGGATCTTATTGTATTTTTTAAAGTGTGAACATTTTACCTTCCAGGGATGCCATGTGGCGTGTGTTCACTGGCGCACTTTCTGTAGAGGAGAAGGAAAAGGGCAGTCAGCTGCTGCAGGACCTGAGAGAGATTGAGTCATGGGTGTACCGCCTGCTGCGCTCTCCGGTGCCTGTAGCAGGTTTGCGGCGTGTGGATGTGGAGGTGCTCCCTCATGAGCTGCAACCAGCGCTCACCTTCGCTCTGCCGGACTCGTCTCGCTTCTGTTTAGTGGACTTCCCCCTCCACCTGCCCCTGGAGCTGCTGGGGGTGGATGCCTGCCTGCAGGTGCTCAGCTGCATCCTACTGGAGCACAAGGTATGAACAGACAGAGGGAGGGACAAGTGGTCATACCTGCTGTATAAATTCTGTGCCGCATCGTAAAAAAATGGGAATATTGTCATAATTTAATTCAAAAAGGTAATGTCATATTTTATATTTATTACATGTAAACAAAACTTTGGAGGATTGTTTAGAAAATGACTATTTAGCAACAGACTAATATTTCCACTCTCATGATTAGGATGTATATGAGAAGATGCAATAAAAAAATGCACTCACTCTCCATGTAATTATTTTACATTTAAACCCCTGCAGAAATGCTGTTAGGCAGAAAGAGAACACATTAACACCACTGTGTGTTATTCTGGTTTGTCTTAATTTTATTGCCCTCTAAATTTTTGAATGGTACCCACAATGACCAGAGTAAATACAACAAAGTCACTTCCTGTCACAACAGTAATAATTCCTTCTTCAGGGTGGATAGTGCTCCCTGACATGCGTATGGATCTAGTAAATGATCAAGAACGTATTTACATTACATTACATTACATTGGATGTAAATGCAAAGAGACTTACAACAGTGGGAAAGTACAAATGCAAAAAATACTAGAGTTAAATATTTAACATTTCGATATCGAATGCTGAGTGCATATCAGTACTCATGGCGAGTATTTGGGATCACTAGAGCAGGTGCTCTTTGAAGAGCTCGGTTTTTAGGAGTTTCTTGAACCCAGTGAGGGACACCTCTGCTCTAGTGGTGGTAGGCAGCTTGTTCCACCATCTGGGAACTACTGAGGAGAACAGTCTGGATTGCTTTGTGTGAATGTTAGGCAAAGCAAGGCGACGTTCAGTGGAGGAGCGCAGCGACCGGGCAGGGACGTAAGCTTTTAGGAGCGAGTGCAGATAAGAGGGAGCCTGCTCTGTCATCACCTTATAGGTGATCGTGCAGGCTTTGTGTTTGATCCGGGCAGCAATCGGAAGCCAGTGTAGCTCAATGAGCAGTGTGGTGACATGTGCCCGTTTTGGATGGTTAAAAACCAGACATGCTGCTGCATTCTGGACCATCTGTAGTGGTTTAATAGTGCAGGCTGGGAGGCCTGTTAGCACAGCGTTGCAGTAATCGAGGCTTGATATAACCACAGCTTGTACCAAGAGTTGAGTGGCATGTTGCGTTAGGAACGGTCTGATTTGTCTGATATTATAGAGCACAAAGCGGCAGGACCGTGCAACAGAGGCCACATGATGTGTGAATGAAAGCTGGTCATCAAACATAACCCCGAGGTTCCTAACAACCTTTGACGGAGAGAGTGAGAGAGAGTCGATCGTCAAGGTCGACTCTGAATAATTGATCGTCATGGTTTAAATCTGGATAATTCTAAATATATTGTGTTGCTTGTGTTTTCCTTTACTCAGCATCATGGTTGCTAAACTGTTCATTAGTCTCACCACTGAACTTTAGTCTGCAGCTGTTTCTCTTTTTAAGCACTGAAACCTCAGACATCTTTGCATTGTTTTACTTTTTATAGTGAAAATATGTGGCATTACCGCCCTACACTGAGCACTTTTTTTGGGGGGGCATTTTGTAGTAGGTGTTGTCACAATTTCGAAGTAAATTCCAAGTCTTTTGTGCGTCACTGTTGTCCATCCAGAACTGTATTGAAGCCCTTTGTTTGCAATCATGAATTCGTCCTATGTCTGCTGACAGCCTCTGGTAGAGTAGCTTACTACAACATCCAATAACACATTTGCAAAATTCCTCAGTTATGTATATACTAATATATAATAGAGCTGGGCGATATGGCCAGAAATTTTATCACGATAAATTTCTCTATATTGATCAATCTCAATAATTATCACGATATAAAATTTTCTAACACTGCCATTATGGCTGCGAATCTTTGGGAATTGAATGAATCGATTCGTGGGGTCACGATTTAGATTTTTTTCCGATTCTTTCAAATCCGAATGAAATACTTTACCGTTGCAATCTCTGCAAATCGCATGAGCCACATCAAGCCCTTTCTTACCCGGGCCGGGTTGACGGTAAAATCCAAAGTGTTTCCAAATGGTTGCTTTCAAAGGCCGCGGCTTGGCTTGCATGCCTGTACATAGCTGACGCTGCTTCCTTGTTTTGCCTAGCACTACGGTGGCTGAGAAGGCACACCCGCACCTCCAAAAAAAAATAATTTTTTTGAAAATGAGAATCGATTCTGAATCGTTCAATGTTAGAAACATGACTTGAGCTCGAAACGATTTTTTCCTGCACCCCTAACTGTCAGTTTTAAATATCTTTATAAAAACATCAGACTAAATACATGAAATGGTACTGTTTACAATATTAAAATGTTTATTGCCAGAACATAATATTGTATCGTCCGGCTGGAAAAATTATCGTGAAACAAATTAATATCGTTTAATCGCCCAGCACGAATATATAATATTTTGTGTACACACACACACACACACACACACATGAATACATTAATATCAACTTGGTACTGAAGCTGTGATATTGCTAATGCAGTCTGTGTGGGTAGTTGAAGGTCTGGAAGTGTGCCTCGTTGTAGCAGCAACACTCAAGGAGCAGCCTAGGTCATGTTGAAATGGTGTCTTTGGTGTTTGGATCACATTTCATGTCATTTGATCTCACAAATCGTAAGCTGACCTAAACCTCCGAATCTGAACTGGTTGAGAAAATGAACAAATCTGACTTGGACACGTCTGCATGTTATTTGTAAGTGAACTATCTGAGATACAGAATGAATGACCTAAGGACACATGGGGGACATCTAATTTACAGCTCCCGCTAAACTGAACTAAGCTGGCATTGACCAACAAAGGCCTATTTTCTTCTGTTTCCCTGCCTACAATAATATTTATTAGGGATGTCCCGATCACGTTTTTTCTGTTCCCGATCCGATCCGAGTCATACATTAATTTTTTAGTGTCTCCCGATACCGAGTCTCAAACCGATATTTCTATTTTCTAGATAAGAACTAGATAATACTAGTATAATAGATAGTACTAGATAATAGTATATCTGTGATATGAAGAGTTTTAAACATTTAATGCACATTTTAGCATTTAGTGTATATAGCTGAGCTCATCAGCTGCATATAAAACACTTAAGTGTGAATAAAATGTGTGTTAAAGCAGATAAATACAAACAGACTGAATGAACGACGCTTAAGTTTGGAATTGTTCCGTTCCACCTTAAACAGAGCAGCAGTAACAGTGAGGCGGCTCAAGCTGCCTACATTAACTACTGTTGTATTTAAGGTGGAACGGAACAATTTCTATAAGCGGTAACAAACAAAGATTTACATACAAAACAGTTCACACATCATAACTGTGGATCTCTGGTCTAATATTAAAGCTAAAATATACTACTTAAGTTATAAAAATAAGCTTATATCTGATATATTTCCATAAAGTACAATAAAATACTTGTTTACAAATGTTAAATGAACACAACTTTGCTTCCTACCTGCTGCTATTAACGTTACTGCACACAAACCTCCCATACACATCACATATGATCAGATATCAGACATATTAGTCATGATTAATGAGAAAATCCTAAAGCCAACGTAGTGATACGCAAACTTTCACTCCGCCTCTCGGCCAGCGCTAAAGCCCGCCTCCGTACTCTGATTGGCCGCCACGTTCCCCGAAGCTTACAGTATTCACATCAGATTGGAGGATTTTGCCGCTTGTCACGCTTAACCTGATTCCCATTGGCGGGCTCCAAAAACTGAGACTATTCAATAGTGAAACGTGGACAGAGATTGGAAGCCAAACAGCGCCCACTAGTGTCAAAATCCGATCAGAAAAGCCGATACCGATCAGTTAAAAAATGCCGTGATCCCTAATATTTATATGATGAATTAAAACACATTGACATTGTCTCTGATTTGATGGCGTAACATTAGGTTTTATACTGAAATTTAGTTTTTCCATTTTGTTAAGTCATTTGTTTTTAAGGCACACATGTCCAACTCTAGTCCAGTTTGGTGATTTCTGTGCTGTGACACTACAATTAAACATGCTCATTACCTGCTGAATCAGGTGTTTGATCAAGAAAATCACCAAATTGTGCAGGAATTCGGCCCTCCAGGACTGGGTTTGGTCACCCTTGCATTAATGTATGTGTGGCTCTGAAATAAATTAATGTATTCATATATTATGCAGAAAGCTCTTAAAGAAAGGTGGTAATGTATGCATTTCCAACTTGTATCTCAAGTGTTCAGTGCAAAATGGTTGACTGCATTTATATTGTACAGTACGTTCTACAGTAACCAGTGAAACAGCTGAGACAAACGTAAATCAAACATATATGATGCCTTAGGGGCATTTTATAATCTTAATTTTTGTCATATGTGAGTATCTCAATCACATTTTACATGCCAACAATTCAAGAATTAGCATTTTATAACCAGTTCTTTTATTAGGTCCTTATTATATAATCAGTCAATTGACATGATGCCCTCTGCTGTTTGTAGGTAGTACTGCAGTCCCGGGATTATAATGCTCTTTCTATGAGTGTGATGGCGTTTGTGGCCATGATCTACCCTCTGGAGTACATGTTTCCTGTCATCCCTCTGTTGCCCACCTGCATGGCCTCAGCTGAACAGGTATCACAGTAGGCCGTAGCCCATAACTTGGATTAAATTTGTTCAAGTTTTAACATTTTTAGAATGCAGAATCTAGATATTTGTACCACTTTTTTTTATATCCATTTCTTTCTCTTCATAGCTCTTGCTAGCTCCCACTCCATACATCATCGGTGTACCTGCCAGCTTCTTCCTCTACAAGTCGGACTTTAAGATGCCTGATGACGTTTGGCTGGTGGACCTGGACTGCAACAAGGTCAATAATTTCTAGAGGCTCGGATGCTCGAAGTGACTGTTTTGGCCACTAAAGCTAGCCACAAATCTGCTAATCAGCCTACAGTTTTAATATAAAAAATAAATGTCTAATTATTTCGTTCTCAATGGGTTTGCTGTTCCTTTACAGGTTATTGCTCCTAGTAATGCAGAAATGCTCCCACCTTTACCTGAACCAGAAGCCTCAGAGCTGAAGAAACATCTGAAACAGGTAAAATAAGTATACTTTTCTCTTATTTTTGAGCTGTAATGATAAAATTTTGTATTGTTACCCTGCAAAAAAACAGCTTGATCAGATATTTACAAGCTTAGTATTTTGTGACTTTTTTTTCTCATTTTTAATGTTTTTATATTTGACCTTGTCTCCCATATCCTAGTGTAAGTTATTTTTACATTTTTGTTGTAATGTAATGTAATGTGTGCCTATTTCTTCCTTCCCTTTGTCTGTTCTAGCTTTTGGAGGTAATGACAAGTTCTGGGTCCATCTGGCTCATGGACCCAGTAATAGTCTGAGTGTTCTAAAGTAACTAACCCCAGAACCCTTACAGTAGAACCCCTGTAGCAGATTGTAGTATAATTTAGAACCCTAGACTAATTCAGAACTCTACTAAACTCCCCCGAATCTATTAACAAAGCTATTAACAACGCTTGAGATGTTGAGACGTCTCAACATCTTGCCGTGATGGGTGTTCATTTTGAGTTCAGTCATTCATTAGTATTTGATTAATCAATGTTTATTTTGATATGAATTGTTCATCAATTTCCTGGAAATGTCTAATTCTTTAACTTTATTTATAATCATTATCATTTCTCAATTCTCAAACTCCTCCTGTAACATGTCAGTAATACATCTTTAGTCAGGCTGGAGTATTCTGTTCATCATGTTTCTGAAATCCATGATGCAAACTGAATCAGGCCCGATACACCGAAAACCAGTGTATTGTGTTCTCCAAAACATGCCAAATTGTTGTTTTGGCGAATGTTATTTTATTTGTTTTTAACCTCTGAAAGGCTCACGGAAGTGTGTTTCTGAATGTACTGATGGAAAAGAAAACTCATCAGTAGTTTGACGTGGTACTCTTCACTGTAATGATGATGATGAGGTCACTCAGAACATCCTTGCCTGTGGTCTCAAGCTTTACTGTGATGCTTAATGCCCACAATCCACTTGTAAATAACTCTCTCAAATCTGCTTCTTCTGCATCAGCGTCCATTAGTTATCACTCTGGTAGCTATGGATGATCTATTTATTGGCTGGCAGATTGCCTTTCACGTAGAGCTGGGCGATATTTTGTTTATTACTGTACACCGGTATTGGTGTCACAGAACAAAAGTGTTATTGATAAATAGCAAAAATCTGCTTGCAATCGTTTTGAAAGAAGTTAAGCTAAGAAACACACACACACACACACACAATATACAAAGTATATATGTTTGTTTCTTAGTTTAACTTGGACATATATAAAGCTCGTTCTCTTCATAATTTTCAGAACAATATGAGCTTTGACACATTTGGAATGTATTTTTTTTTTTTAAAGTGATATTTACTTAATTAATACCGGCCAGCACTACTTTCCTGTCTGTGCTGCAAGGTGTCCCCTTTGTCCACTCATACTGATTGTGTAGTACTTTGTGTTTGTCCTGCCAACTTTCCTGTTTGTTTACTACTATTTGTGAAAAAAATCTTTCTTTCTTTCTTTCATCCTTTCTTTCTTTCTTTTTCATCCATTCTTTTTCTTTCATCCTTTCTTTCTTTCTTTTTTTCTTTCATCCTTTCTTTCTTTCTTTCTTTCATCCATTCTTTCTTTTTTTCTTTCATTCTTTTATCCTTTCATTCTTTTATCCTTTCTTTTTCATCCTTTCACCCTTTCTTTTATCCTTTCTTTTTCATCCTTTCATCCTTTCTTTCATCCTTTCTTTCTTTCTTTCTTTCTTTCTTTCTTTCTTTCATCCTTTCTTTCTTTCTTTCTTTCTTTCTTTCATCCTTTCTTTCATCCTTTCTTTCTTTCTTTCTTTCATCCTTTTTCTTTCTTTCTTTCTTTCATCCTTTTTCTTTCTTTCATCCTTTCTTTCTTTCTTTCTTTCTTTCTTTCTTTCATCCTTTCTTTCTTTCTTTCTTTCTTTCTTTCATCCTTTCTTTCTTTCTTTCTTTCTTTCATCCTTTCTTTTTCTTTCTTTCTTTCTTTCTTTCTTTCTTTCTTTCATCCTTTCTTTCTTTCTTTCTTTCTTTCTTTCTTTCTTTCTTTCTTTCATCCTTTCTTTCTTTCTTTCTTTCTTTCATTCTTTCTTTCTTTCTTTCATCCTTTCTTTCTTTCTTTCATCCTTTCTTTCTTTCTTTCATCCTTTCTTTCTTTCTTTCTTTCTTTCATCCTTTCTTTCTTTCTTTCTTTCTTTCTTTCTTTCTTTCTTTCTTTCTTTCATCCTTTCTTTCTTTCTTTCTTTCTTTCTTTCTTTCTTTCATCCTTTCTTTCATCCTTTCTTTCATCCTTTCTTTCTTTCTTTCTTTCTTTCTTTCTTTCTTTCTTTCTTTCTTTCTTTCATCCTTTCTTTCTTTCATCCTTTCTTTCTTTCTTTCATCCTGCCTGTCCTGTGTGTGTCTGTCTCTCTGTATGTCTGCCTCTGAGTATCTGTCTTGCCCTCTCCTCACCCATTTGGTCACATGCCCTACCGTTCCTTGCCAGTAATCGGCTTGGGTCAGTAGTCATGTGACATTAGCTCTGTCTGTGTTTTTTTTTTTTTTTTTGTGTGTGTTCTTCAGTGTCTGGTTAGGTTGACTGTGATCACCCAAAAGCAGATCTTCGCCTCTGACTCCAAGGTTCCTCTACCTCTGCTCCTGGAACGTGCCATGCTCTCTACCTGCACGCAGTCCTGATACCTTTTTCTGCCTTTTCTTCTTGCATAGCACACTGGACATAAACAGCTAAAATACACATTTTACAGATGCACACTGCCTCCTTGTTGTATTTTTGTTGCTCACATGCAGGTACACACACACACACACACACTTGCACACAATTAAACCTCCATTTATCACCAGTGCTTTTTGTCCCATCCCTGTTGGATTGAGATGTGAACTCTTCTGCTGTCATTTGGCTTGCGCATGTCTGGACGTCCCTGCACTCACTTTATGCAGCTCTCAATTTACCGTGATTATAGTCCTAAACGGGCAGATTGTAAGTAAAGTGGATGATGTGACTGGCTTGGCGGTGTGGCCGGCAGCACATAGGGATCTGCTGGAATGCCAACTGTGTCAGTGAAGCGTTGAGCTAGTCTTAACTGTATTCCCAAAGTGCTTTGTAAATGGCTCAGTGTGATGAACCCACCCTTTCTCTAACATTTTGACCTTTCAACCCACTAATTCAACCACTCATTTCAGGCAAATAGTGGTCAGGATTCATATATTTGTGATTGTGTACAAGTATGAAATGATACAATATGAATTGGCTCAGAGAGGATATTGATTTTACAGAGTGTAGAATAGTAAATTTTCTATGCTATACCACACAGCCCTTTGAGGGAAAATACCTATAGTTACATTATAGCCACAGGTTTGTTTACCCCACTGTATATAGCCAGCCTACAGTGCTGTATGTGACACACTATTGCCTGAAGTGAGATTGTGTCCCATTTCCCTTTGGCCTTCTAGCCCTCTGTCCTTGGATTTTGTCAAATATTTGTATTTTTTGTTAACTTTTTTGTCTTTTTCTCTTCATCTATCTCGGCTCCACAGGCTCTGGCTAGTATGAGTTTGAACACTCAGCCCATTCTCAACTTGGAGAAGTTCCAAGAGGGCCAGGAGCTGCCCCTGTTGCCCCCAGGGCGAGATAAGTCTTCTCCCTCCTCCACCGAGTTTAACCCCCTCATCTACGGAAATGATGTTGATTCAGTGGATGTGGCCACAAGGTCAGAGTTTAATCAGGGTTGGGTATCACCAATGAGGTTTTACTGTTTTTAATTTGCTCTACACCCAGCAACCGTTTTATCACTTTTTATCACTTTTAACTCTGTTTTTATCACTTTATTTTGTTGTGCAGGGTTGCTATGGTGAGGTTTTTCAACTCTCCAAACGTGCTTCAAGGATTTCAAATGCACACTCGAACACTGCGCCTGTTCCCAAGGCCTGTGGTTGCCTTTCAGGCCACTTCCTTCTTAGCATCCCGGCCAAGACGCAGTGGCTTCGCAGAGAAGCTCTCCCACACACAAGCTGTGGAGTATTATGGAGAATGGGCATTAAATCCCACTAACCTGGCCTTCCAGAGAATCCATAATAGTAAGAAGACATTTGTTCTCTCTCTTATTTCAAAGGCACTAACCAAGCCATATATATTTCACTGTTTTTTTTTTTTAAAAAAAGGTCCAAGTACTACAATATATTTGCCTGTGGATGTGTTACAGATGTATATGATCCCTCCCTAATTGGCGATAAGCCTAAATGGTATGCTCACCAGTTGCAGCCAGTATTCTATCGTGTGTATGATGGAAACTCCCAGCTCGCGGAGGCCATGAGTGGACCACTAGAGGATGATGTTAATGACTCTGATCCTACGGATGACAGGTAGGTGCAGCACACACACTGCAATGCATCAAACATCATAAATTTAAACACACTATTATTCTACATTTTTTTAAATGATTGCTTCTTATCAGCGCAATATTTTTTACAGTTACTTAGCACGTTTGTGATGTTTTTTAGCTTCTGCTAGTAAGGATGAATCATGTATTGCACTTGATTGAGCTACATGTTTATTAATGTACATCTGTTTGTATTTTCTTTGTAGTGGCAGTGACAGTGAGGCATATGATGACTCGAGCTCTTCCTACTCCTCACTTGGAGATTTTGTGAATGAGATGATCAGAGGAGACATACAAGGCGACACACCAAGTTAGACGCCCTCCTTTTTCTCTGCTTCTTTTTCTTTGTTTTTCGTTTTCCCCCCAAACCGAAATCTTTACTTTTTGTGTCTTTTTGCAGATGTCGATCCCTTGACCCATGCAGCTCTTGAAGATGCTAATGAGGTGGAGATTCATGACTTCCAGGAGTATAAGGAGGAAGGTGGGGAACGAGGGCCTGAAGCAGAGGGCCCTCCTGAGTCCATAGACAGTCAGCCACTTCGCTCCAGCTCCAGCACCACGGCCAGCTCCAGTCCTAGTACCGTTATCCAGGGAGTGAATCATGTCAGTACTGCTCTTGGCTTGTTGGATGTCTTAAGATAATTGCCACTGAGCTCTATGACCTTTTCTGTAGGCCAAAATCTACAGTAATCATATTTATGGTTTTTGCTGTTCAAACTTGTGACTATAGCTTTTGTTTGATTTAAATGTAAAGGAAAAGTCATTGATATTGTTAATTTGTTTGTTTATTTATGTTTATAGGAGCAGACAGAGCCTGCTGAGATGGAAGCATCAGCCAGTGTAGTACTACAGAACTCTGTCCCCTTATTGGTTCCCCCAGCTTTCACAAGACCTGCCCCAGAGCCATCCTCTGCTGACTTAGCCAATAAGAAGCGAGAGTATGATAACCCATATTTTGAGCCCCAGTATGGCTTCCCTGCAGAAGAAGAGGCTGATGGTGAGGAACAAGAGGAGAGCTATACACCACGTTTCAACCAGAACATGAACGGAAACAAGTATGTCTGTTGCACACACAGTAATTCCCAGACACACTTTAGTCCTTCAGACTGCGTTCTTAAATCATCACACACTAGCGTCACATTGCATCTAAAAAAACATGTTTTTTGACAGTGTATGACGTGTATAGATATAACACACGTTGCATTTACAGCCATCTTGAAACCTGTACAGTATATTGTCCTTACTTTGCCTCCCTTTGTAGATAATAGATAGTATATCAAGAAAATTGTCCATTTTGATTAGATTTTTTGTCTTGTTTCGTTAAGCCATGTCTATAAAATACAGAGGTATATATAGTAGAGAGACACTACAGCTACAATTTAGAGCTTTGGAAGCTTATGCATTCTCAACTTCCTGAAAGCCTTTGTAATGTCTATATTAGGGCTGTCAAACGATTAAAAAATGTAATTTTTTGATCAGTCTCAGTGTGATCAATCTCAGAATGACATAATCGTGGATTAATTTTTTGCTTTTTTAATGGAGAATTTTGAAGTGAGACTGGTGGCAGAAATAAGTACATATAGGCACCTTTATGATAGAAATGGGTTTGCTTGTTCAGACAGATGTTTTAATGCATTTTTACTTAAGACTTGCCTTATACTACAACATTTTTATATGTTAATACAGTGGAACCTTGACTTACGAGTTTAATTTGTTCTGTGATTGAGCTCATAATTTAATTTGATTGTATATCAAATGACATTTCCCCATTAAAACATCTTGTTACGTGTTTTTAAATAAGAAAAATGTACTTTAGAAATAACAAATAATGTATGAAAATAATAATACATAATACAGAAGAGAATGTAAAGAAATAAAGTGGTTCATTAAGGTTACTTATAATTAAAGATCAGGCGATCTTCATCAGTGACATTTGCCTTTTTCGCCACACTTTCTTTGCATTCCCTTCTAGGGTGTTTCAATAATATCTTGTCCAAAGAGCTTTGTTTTTTCCTCCATTTCAAAATATTAAGAAAATGAGTGAGACATGTTTGTTTACAAATCGATGCACCACCTCTTCTTCTCTGCAATGATTGCTGCACTGTCGCTCGCTACTGACTCCTAGTGGTGGGTGGCAGAAGCTCACTCGCTCGCGCGTAACTCGGATCTCGGCTCACAACATAAAGCAAAAAAATTCTACCGAGTGATGACTCGTATCTTGGAAATTTTGTAAGAGGGGTCACTCGTAAGTCAAGGATCCACTCGTAAGTCCAGGAAATGTGTATTTCTGCCTTTTTTCCTTTACTCTTAATGATGGTCAAGACTCAACGTGAACTACGGATGACTTGCAGGGCAGAATAGAATTTGAGTTCATTTAAGTTTATCGCATTAACCTGAGATCAAATTAATGCGTCATCACGTTAACTTCGACAGCTCTAGTCTATATTAAATTGTATACATGCATCTACACACACACCTTATCTCTTATGTCTGTGTTTGTGTATAGGCCATCCCGCCCACTGAGGCCAAGCAGCCTCAAACTCCCAGGCGAATCTGATGGAGAAGGTGACTCTAAGAACAGCTCTCCTAACTCTACCATTTCCAACAACAGTAACGATGGCTTTGGTGGACTCATGTCTTTTGCAAGTGAGTGGACTACTAATTTTTGATTCACAAATTGAAATAATTAACATGAACTCTAGCACGTTATTGGCGTATTTTTACCAGTATCATGCTTTGCAGAACTTGGAGCTCTTTACAAATACAATGTTTGCCCAGTAACAGCTTAATGCATTCAAAATATTTTAAGCTGCTTTTCATAAACCATTAGAATCATGTCCAAATGCGCTACTAATAAACGATTATTTTTATAGTCGACTAATCACCGATTATTTTTTTAAGATTAGTCGACTAATCGGATCATATGCATACGAATGCAGCTGCTATTATATAACCATCATTAGATTTCAGCTATATGCTAACTAAAAATAAAAACAATTAAGACCATAGTTCATTAAACCTTTAATGAAATATGCAGCTTGATGCCACAAACAATTATTTAACTGTTTAGCATAAAGTGTAAACGTAGCACTGAAACGTAATGTTAGAAAACATTAGCATAGCTATTCAAACACATGACTGTTATAACGTTACAGAAAACACATGAATGTGTGCTAAGGCTAATGAATCAAATCGTCATCGCTAATGTTAACTTTTACAGCTATAAATATGAGTAAGCAGCAAGTTAACTCTCTGTTTACGCTAATTTTATATTTCGACGTAATCGTGACTAGTCGACTAATCATGGCAGCCCTACTACTGTCATACTTTTTACTCCGAAAAAACAAAATATCAGTACAAATAGCGAGTGAGTAAATTCCTGGTAGCTGCGGTAGGTCTTATGAATTTTACAGGGATCTCAACTCCTGCTTGTGTTCACACTTAATTTCTGTACATGTTTGCATTAAAATACCTGTGACAATGACTTTATCCTCTAATCTCCCTTATGCATTAAAATTATTGGGAAACCTACTCATTCATTGTTTATTCTCAAGGGTGTAAAACATAATTTATCCTGCTAATCCTGCTCTACTGTCCAGGGAAGCCTTTGTACTGGATTTTGGAGCATTGCTATGAGAATTTGATTGCATTCAGTCACGAGCATTAGTGATGTCAGGATGTTGGATGACCCCCCCCTTATCCCCAACTCATGCCAAAAGTGTTGGATGGAGCACCATCATTCCAGCAAATATAGCTTTATAGCCCCCTAGCCCACACCTGACTTTAGGCATGGTGCCAACAGGATGCATTCATTAGAAGGGCTGTCAAGAAACATTTGGAAATAAAATGCATCTACACTACCAATATAAGTAATGTTATGAATATTCAGGCAATGATGTACTTTCTCCTAACCTTCTTTGCTGCCTCACCACTCTGTTCTGCTAGGCTATTTTATCATTGTCTTCAAAGACGTGTGCCCACATTATTGTTCTCTTACAAAGAAATCTTCCCACACATGCTGCTGATTTGAAATATGCATTGTCTGTGTTTGTAGGTAACTTATATAAGAACCACGGCACCAGCTTCAGTCTGTCCAGTCTGGCTCTCCCTAATAAAGCAGCTAGAGAGAAGAACACTCCCTTCCCTAGTCTTAAAGGTATAGTATAGTGTCTGTGTGCCTGAACAGTGCCCTGCTACTTTCCTGCTGTCCCTGCCCTCTCATTAAACACTGCCACTCATCATTCACTGTCTGTCTCATCCAGCCATTCTTAATGTCTCCACTTCTATTTATCTAGCTGGTCACTTACTCTCCCTCTACTTTTCCCTCTGCTTATAGACTTCCTCTCTCTCCCTCTTTTTCTCTCAGCTTCTCTCTTTAGTCTAAAGCCCATTTGTAGCTGAACCTGAACACCAGTAGTAACCTAAAGACACAAATAAATGGAGAAGATTTAGGGAAGGAATTGTGGATGAATAAACACCAGATACATGATCCCCTGAGCTCAGATGTGGAACCAGCGTTAGAGTTGTGTCATGACTTATCATTTTAATCCTATTAAACTGTTGCTTTAATTTTGTCCTCTTCATTCTGTTCTCTTTCCTCTTTATTTGACTTTTATTTTGTGAATTATTTCTTTACTAAAAGAATGGTTCAATTTTGATTTAGACGATGAGACGGATCAAGGTTGGTAGGAATGTTGCTTGGTTTCTTCTCACTCTCCTCACATAATAACTGGACTCTGAGGTGCTACTCCGGAAGTGAACCATGAGCTTAATATGATGCTTTCTTATTTCTCATTCCATCATAAAGCTGCTTTTTAGTACTATTCGGATGGGGCCAAAGGACATCTGTTATGTTTATGACCGATTCAGACGTAGATCTGAGAGTAAATTACACAGATGGGTGTGCCCACTGAATTTACACATTGCCATCACACCAATGTTAATGTGTAATAACTTCCACTGCCTATTAACAGAAAACATGTCCTGACGTTTATCAGGATCAATTTCTAATCCACCTAGCCAGCTGTCTGTAGTTAATACCATCGTTATCATCGTTAACAGCCAAACATCAAAATTGCCACAGGAGTACTACAGGTTTTAATGTTTGTTTTGTACATATGAGGTAGATTAATGTTAATTATGTTGTTTATTGGCAACAGACAGTAAATCATCCGTCTGAATAAAACCTTATATCTCCAAAATATTTACTTTAGAGTGAGCAATTTATTTTCTCCCCTTCCCTAGTTGGTAGTAGCCAATTAACCCTTCCCATCCACTAGGGGGCTCTCCCCATCACTTTGCACTGTCCCTGACTCTAGGAGGGTGAAGACAAGCATAAGCCTCCTCTGTTGCTCTTTTTGTACTACCGCTGATACATCGTCACTGGGGAGCCAAGCGCAGGATTCCTAGCCACTAATGGACCAATCAGTAGACGCCTGAGCCAGCGGACATTGCAATGTGTGAGTGATGGGGAGAGAAAGCGCCATCTACCCGCCCAGAGAGAGCACGGCCAATTTTTACTCTCTTGGGCCCCGACGGTTGATGGCAAACAGCATGACCGGGATTCAAACTCGTGATACTCTGGTCATAGTGTCGGCGTCTTAGCCTGCTGAGCCACTAGGGGGGGGGGGCACAGTTTTTTTTTTTTATTTTATTTTTTTTTTCTTACACAGTAAAATCCAGCTATTTTTAAAAAATGACCTAAAAGTGCTTTGTATACATAAACACTTTTCCTCTGAGATATGAGTTCACAGAGGTTTGATGGCACTCGTACTAGTCTAGACATACGGAGCCAAAGCTTTCTGGGCAATCTAAGGCATTTTATTTGAGGAAAATAAAAAATACAGGAGGTTTCAGACTAATAACAGTAACCCCTTTTTTAAGGGAAGATTTTTAGATGCACCGAAAATGAATGTAAGATGATTGAGCACCACATCAGTTATTTTCTTTATGCAGGAGCGCATGCCCTGTAAAAACGTGCAAACATTACGAATCTAGATGGGACTGCAAGCACTGATGTGTGCCGACATGAAGTACATCCCATCTGAATAGTACTTTTGACAGGATAATGCTTGGTCACTTTCTTAGCTAGCATCAGTTGGTCATTTCTGACTTTTTATTTTTGTTTATGATTTTGGATGAACTGTTTTTTTGCTCAGATGATGGTGATGAGAGTCCTGACAGTCCTGGTATGTTTCATATCTGACCTGCCCTGACTGTGTGCTGATTTGCTGTGTTGCATAACTGGTAGTTCCAGATCTCTGAGAGAATGAAGACTTGGACTTATTCTCTCTCTGTCTCTGAACTAGGCTAGTAAATAATCTGAGGATATACCTGTGTGTGTGTGTGTGTATGATAAGGGGTATATCCACATTTCCTCTCTGTTTTTCCCTTAACTCTGTATTTTGTGTGTGCTGGTGGCAGAGTATACACTGAGTAATGCTGGTACACACATCAGGAAATAAGCTGTCCTTGAATGTTAACTCCTTGTACCCCAGTGTGGCGTGTCGTGTGTCATGTTCTTCAATGTGGTCGTGCCTTGTTTTTCTGTTCTGTGCAGAGTTGCAGTCCATTCTAATCTGAAATTCCACTTCATTGCACTGTTTGAGCTGAGAAATGCATTCGTCCCACTCTGTTCAGTGTCTATACTGCAGTGGAACTTGAATGGCCCTGTGAACTCTGGGGAATGAGAGTTATACCAGTAGAAGAACTTTGGTGGCAACAGTTTTGTTGTGTACATGGTTGGTACATGTGACCTATTTATTGCTGCCAGTGCATGCCAGGGGAAACGGAGCATTGTAGCTCAGCAGAGCCAGCAGGTGGCAAATCCCTCTCCATTTCAGACTTTCCAGAAAACTGTTCATCTAGGAATGCTCGGACCTGATACCCATAATCATCATGATGAAGATGTCCCTAGATGAACAGTTTCCTGGAAAGTGGATTGGTCATCGTGGGCCAGTTGAAGGCCCCCCAAGGTCTCCCAATCTGGCCCCCTTAGACTTTTATCGTAGGGGTCATCTGAAGGCAATCGTCTATGCTGTGAAGATACGAGATGTCCAGCACCTGAAACTACGTATAGTGGAAGCCTGTGCTAGCATTTCTCCTGTGGTGTTGCTATCAGTGTGTGAAGAGTGGGAGAACAGGGTTTCATTGACAATCCAACACAATGGGCAGCACTTTGAACACGTTATAAGTGGTCAGAAACTTGTAAATAACTCATGAAAGAATAAAGTTACATTAAAACCAAGCACACCACAGTTTTTCTTGTGAAATTCCCAATAAGTTTAATGTCACATGACCCTCTTCCCATTGAAAAAACTAAAGTTGGATCCAAAATGGCCGACTTCAAAATGGCCACCATGGTCACCACCCATCTTGAAAAGTTTTCCTCCTCCCATATACTAATATGCCACAAACAGGAAGTTAATATCACCAACCATTCCCATTTTATTAAGGTGTGTCCATATAAATGGCCCACCCTGTATATGCGTAATTGAATAGATTGTGCTTTACTATGGTTTCTGTATCTGTTCCCATTATTATGAGATTTATGATGAGAGAGTGAAATAGCTTCCTGTGCCTTCTGTAGGATTTGACACACCATTAGTTATAACCCTGCCTTTAGGTGGGCTGTACTGGAATGCACTGAACTACCTTAGCTTGTCACTTCTTCCTCTCTCTCTCTCTCTCTCTCTCTCTCCTACACACACACTTTCTCACTTTCTTTGTTTCTTTCTTGTCTCAGTCTCTGCTGGTTTTCTCTACTCTGCTTTATACATGTGTCTGGTGTTTGTGGTTGTGGGTTGATGTTTGGACTGGTTCTGTCTGGGCCGGTGTCGCGCTCTGTCCCTTTTTTTAACCCCCCTTTTGCACTAATTCTGGCTTCTGTGTCCAGTATTTGGGCTAAATTCTCTAATGGAGATTATAACAGAGGTCGGCCCGGGGAGCGGAGAAGGTGGGTTCCGCCCTTTGCTGCGTGAGCTGCATGCTTCTCCAAAGCCAGTCAACTACATCTCCCAGCATCCTCTTCTTCCACCATTGCTTCTTGTGCTCCTGAGAGTCACTTGTTTTGTCACTGTGGTTGTACCATTTATTAATCTACTCATTCATGACAGCAAGCCACCCAGCCAGTTGTGTCGTGTAAGGGTTGGGCCCATGATTTTAAAGGAAAATGTGGATTAAATCCACAGGATTAGGTTTTTTTTTTCTCTCTCTCTCTTAAAGAACCAAGACAATGTATTTCCTGAAAACAAGCTTATTTGGAGCTACACAAATTTATCAGTTGACAAGTTGATGAAGTGAACTGATTTGGGAAAAAAAAAGTTTTGCCACCAATAATTTTCATTTTTTGATACTTATGCATTCTTTGGTTTAATCGGAAGAATTTTTAGATGAGAGAGGTTACTGGTTTTCATATTGACAAGCTTATTATAGCTATATAGACGACACCGTCATGTATTCAGTTGGTCAGCATGTTAATATCTCTTGACAGGTGTGTGTTCCTTATGAATAAATCAAGATCTAAATGCTGATTTAGTGAGGCCTTCATGCTGCTAACACTGCAGACAAGCCACTTAAGTCTAATTACTGTTCCTGAGACTTAACAAATAATAATAATAAAAAAACAGTGCTAAAAGTTAACATGAAGATGTAGTTGTGGGGACATAGTTGTGCTATGAAAGACTTCAGTCATTGAGCCTCATTCACCAAAATCTTCCTGTTTTTTCTTGCATTTGTTCTTAAGTATGAGCAGTGTTGGGAACCTTACTTTAAAAAAGTAATTAGTTATAGTTACTCACTACTTGTTAAAAAAAAGTAACTTAGTTAGTAACTGAATTACTCTATAATAAAAGTAACTCGTTACCAGGGAAAGTAACTATTTGCATTACAGTTTAAAAAAAGTTATATGTCAAAGAATAAGGATTTTTTTTGAAAAAGCAGTTTTCAGTCAGTTGAAATGAGTAGATCAGAAAGGTGTTTGTACATAACTTTTGAAATTTATTGCACATAAACAGACCAGTGCAGGATAAAATCCTTCAAAATACCAAATCTTTGTAAATAAAAAAAAAAAAAAAAAGCAAAAGTAAACAGTTACACTATATAAAGTGCATTTACATCTATCAAATTAAATTCTCTCAACCTGAGACAACTGGTTTGTTCACAACAGAAGTAAACTTAACAACAAAACCTGTATAGTCTTATTCTTCAAAAATCAAGCCTTTGCTGCTTGGCAGACTTTGCCCCGAGTCCTTTGCTAGTGGACGGTGGTTGCTAACTTTGTAACTACGTGGGTCGTTGTGAGATGCTTTATTAAATTAGAGTTGCTTACAGTGGATGTCGACAAAGTCTTGGCCCGAGGACATAATGTACACATTACATGCACGTTTTTGCCTTTAACCTCAATGAATTTAAAATAATGTTTATATCGCCACCTTGGAAATGCTAACTTTTCTTCGGCTTGCTCCTCTGCCTCTCGGCACACGTGTAAAAACACTGGCTCTGATTGGCTACCATAACGCTGCCTTAGCCAATCGCTTACTGACTTGAGTTAAACAGGTGTTACACAGAGAACTGTGACCTATTGAGATCTGTGACTTCTTCTATCAAGTCACAGATCTCGACAGGTCACAGTTCTCGGTGTAACACCTGTTACTCCTCACTAGCCTGAGCAGAGGTCCGCTCGGATTACTGTTAGTATATCAATATATAGTAACGCACCGCTTTTAATGACCAGTAACGGCAACGGCGTTGTAACGACAGGAAAAGTAATTATTTTATCCCGTTTCTGACAAAATGACTTCGTTACGTAACGCCGTTATTTTTAACGCCGTTATTCCCAACACTGAATATGACTAATGTATATCCTATAATATTGAAAGGAAGAGACGTGGTAAACTCATTAACCAGTTGTTTTTAACTAAACATGTCAAAGCACTCTTGAGTGGGTGTAGATTTATACTGGAGAACAAATTCCAGATAAGAAAACCAGGTGAAGACCAGAGGATCGCGAGTTCAAATCCCGGTTATGCTGTTTGCCATCAACAGCCGGGACCCAAGAGAGCAAAATTGGCAGTGCTCTCTCTGGGCAGGTAGATGGCGCTCTCTCTCCCTATCACTCACATGTTGCAATGTTCGCTGGCTCAGGTGTCTAATTGGTTGATTTGGAGCGTGGAATCCTCCGCTTTCCTCCAAGCGCGTTAGCCCCCCAGTGATGGTGTATCACCAGTAGTTCGAAAAGAGGTGGTGGCTGCATCACACGCAGCGGAGGAGGCGTATTCGTGTCTTCACCCTCCTAGAGTCAGACACAGTGCAAAGTAATGTGGAGAGCCCCCTAGTGGATGGGATGAGTTGATTGGCTACTACCACATTGGGAAGGGGAGAAAATGGGCAAAAATTATAAAAAATAAAAAAAAGAAAGAAAGAAAAAATAAGAAAACAGGTGAATGTCCAGAATTTTTTTTTTTTTTTTTTTTAAGTTAGGTTTTAAGAGTTTTCGATAGAAATATTTTAAGAACGGTTGGTGAATGAGGCCCACTGTTCTTAGCATAAATCTTTTCAAATGGAAGTAATTGATTGCATTATTCCTTCATGACATACCTGCTTTTTGTATTGGCTACATTCTAAATAAATGCACACATATAGATAGACTGGGGCCCAACCTGTCATGTGATCTACCCACACATCAAGGAGTGTGTAATGACACACTTCCACACACTCCTACACGGCGTGTGTATGCAGTTGAATGCTGACTGTACAAAGCGTGTACTTGCGAATGTGCTTTGTGCATGCAATCAGAGCGAACACATACACACCGACTGTACATCCAAACGTGTGGCTTGATCACCTGAACTGTCGTGAGATGTTCATGTTTCTCTTCATTTCGTTTTATGCGCTCTTACTCTGCATGAGTCACATGACGTGTGGTCTTGTTGCCATGCAGACTGTTCCTCACTCACTTGTTTCTCCACTTGTTTGTCTCACTCTGTTCTCTGCCAATATCTGTGCGTATGTGTTTATTTGTATGAAAACGAAAGCCATAAACGTACCTCTGGTCTGCTCCTCTTCTTCTGTCCTTCTGTAACATTCAACCAGCGTCATCAACCACATAATATGGTCCTGCAGTGTGCAAGAGTGAATTTGACTGGACTTGTGTTTGTGTCATTTTTTTATGGACTATTTTTAACATTTGCTTGGCTAAGTATTCTACAAAGGCTTCTGTAAACACAGTGAAGTGTGTGAAGATGTGTTTTAATCTGTGTGTAATGGTGTTTTTCCACTGGGCAGTAGTGTGGTAGAGTAAGGTACAGCTTCAAATATGTGAACATGATTTGATTTTTTCATATTCCAGGCTGAATTGAGCTCTTGGCAGTGTTTCAGATGTGCAGAGCTAGAAGTGATGCTGTCCAGTCATTGTTCAATGCAGTTTTGTCACGTTGTCAGTCAGGGCAGATGACCACCATTACTAAGACTCAGCAACACCAATAAACTCACCGGACTCTGTTTATCACTCATAAGATCAAATACAGAGTAAAAGACACATCAGAAGTCTGCTGTTTTCTTGTGTTTACTGTTAAAGCCTCCAGAGAACCCATTTAGCTTGGTTATGTGTTGGAAAAAATAAATATCTGAGAAGAGTGTGTATTGTTTTGAGCTCAATTCACTCCACCACCCAGTGGAAAAACACCATTAGGTTGCTGTGTATTGGTTCTGCTTAGTCAGTGAATAATGATAATGGGTCTGTGATTAATCATAATAGGCTTTTATGTGCTTGAGAGTGGGGTAAGTATTTAGTTTATAATTATGTTTGTGTTTGCAAATGTCTTCTTGATTAGCATACATTATTGATCAAATGTGCGTTCCTCTCAGGTGCTCGTGCCCCACGTGCACTGGTGGATCAGAAGTCATCTGTGATAAAGCACAGCCCTACAGTTAAGAGGGAGCCTCCTTCGCCCCAGGGCCGAGCCAACAACACCAGGTAGCATGATCTTTTTTTTCTTCCCAGACCCTTTTTATCAAGTGCAAAAGCACTTTACAAGCTTGGGAGCTCTGGTCCTCCAGGAATAAGTGGACTGGAGTCCTCTTCAAGCAAACGCTGGTGTATTCCATGGTAGAGTTGCACCAGGAATTGAAAATATCAAAACGTTTCAGTACTCAAATCTGGGATTCAATTCTATACTCTAGCTTTCAATACTTTATAATACAAATAAGCTGCATTAATTTTATACTGTTATACGTTTTCAAAAGGACATTAGCTAAGCTAAAACTTTAGAAGTGTGTCTGTTTTAGCAAGCAAATGTTTGGTGGTAAAAACAATGATGAGTGTTTTACATTATAGCAGAGTATCGATTTATCAAAGTCAAAACTTTATGGCTGAAACGATTCATCGAGTAACTCCAATAAATCGATTACAAAAATTCCTCGAATTCACGTCACCAAAGTGTGTCTATTTTAAATGTCTCCATCACATCACTCCTGCTTTGTAGACTACTGTGCGCTTTCGGTATCATTGTTTTACATGGACTTATAACTGATGCACATTTCAAAGATTTAAGGCGACACGATTAATTTTGCTCTCTGTTTCAATGGTGGAAAATGAAGACACTGGTGTGTGTAAAAGTCTGAAAATGTCTAAAATGTGTGACTATTTTATGCTGCGTAAGGTGGACACCATAGAACTGAAGGCATGCAGTTCATGTGAGGATGCTTTCGGTTCAGGTGCTGCAGCACTGACACATTTTTACTATTGAGAACTGATATGAACAAACGCGCTTGTTAGGAGTGCAGTATCGCTACTTATTTATCCCTCCTCATCTCTCCGTCCCACATGCAACACACACTGCGTGTCTCTATTCTCAGATGGGCTATTGCAGGGGGTACACCCATTTTTATTTACATTTTGTTATTGACATAAAACTAAGGACAAATAGGCTAATCTTTGTGAAGTTTGTTTTCATGTACACCATAGAGTTTCACAAGAAATGTTGATTAAAGGAACTTAGTTCTGGAACCAATAAGCGAAAAGTTTTAAGCTTTGATTTAATAAGTGTTGAGTTTTGTGAGGTTTTTGTTTTTGCTTGCTCATTTTAAGAGGCTTTTATGTTATGTTATGTTGCATAACGCGACTGATATAGTTGTTTAAAAACACAAAAGTATGATTTATCAGATTAATCAATGAAAAAATCAACAATAGCTGCAGCCCTACTAGTATTGTGACAACCTTAGTTCACAGTGGTTGTGGAAGTTATTCATTGCCGCGTTGCATGATGCATTAATTTTTTTATACAGCTGCTTTGACTTTTGTCAAGTCCATTTTTTAAGTTTTATGGTGCGCAATGAAATGTCATATATCCAAAAAAGCACAGTTCAGTGTTTGTATCAAATTAACATAATATAAAGCAGTAAACAGCAAAATCAGGGCAAGCCCAGAATTGGCCAAATTTATTCCTCTGTAATATAGTGAGAATGATTCCCCACCATAACAAAGCTCACTATGTAAAAGGGACACTGTCCAAAATGAAAATTTAACCATGTGCTGTAAACATGCCTACTCGCAGCCTATCCTGATACAGCGGTAGTTTCTAGAGTGAGATTTTCCGGTTTAATGATGAGAGAACCTATCCTAAAGTTGAGGAAACGCCTCTATGTATGTTCCTGAAGGCCAAATTAACTTGCTGCATGGCGTTTGTGGTTGGTCTCTTTTGAATGCTTGGTTGAATTTATTAGTCTGCAGACCAGTGGATTGGTCGACACTACAACGAGGATACAGAGCTGTGCTACAAAACTGAACAATACCACCAAGTACATATTAAACTTGCATGCATAGCTGGCATTAGTCTTTTCCTCTGAGCACACAGGGGTATTGTTTATTGTGACTTAAGAAAAGATGGTTCTTGGACTCCTGTGTGCAGTGAAAACCAGCAGTTCTTGAAGGAGGTGGTACAGAGTGTGCTGGATGGCCAAGGCGTTGGCTGGCTCAACATGAAGAAAGTGCGCCGCTTGCTGGAAAATGAGCAGCTGCGCGTCTTTGTGCTCAGCAAACTCAACCGTGCCGTCCAGTCAGAGGAGGACGCTCGGCAAGAGGTCATTAGAGATGTGGTGAGTCTGCTAATTATGATGTAGACTGATGGAGGAAGCACGTTTGACGAGATGAGTCCTGCTTGTCATTTATTTCTCTCTTCCGTCGATGCTTTGCCAAACAGCTGAGTTGTGTGTTTGTTTGTTTCCATAGGAGATTAACAGGAAGGTGTATAAGGGCATGCTGGACTTGCTAAAGTGCACTGTCTCCAGTCTTGAGCACTCCTACACTAATGCAGGGCTAGGTGGCATGGCCAGTGTGTTCAGCCTTTTAGAGATAGCACGAACCCACTACCAAACCAAAGGTAATGTGTAACATTTTCACTTCACTTTGATCAAAATCTAGGTCACAAACCTAAATAATTCTGAAGCTGAAGATGCAGCAGTACTGGTTTTTTTTACATAATCCGACCTGGATTATTCCTAGCGGGTCCACAGAAGCCTTAGCTCCGTCTTTATCATCCTGACCAATGTTCCTTTTAACAGCAGTCAAACACTGTCTTTAAATCCACCATCTGTCTCTTGTCCTTTCTTTCTTTCTCCTGTTCTTTGTTATTGTTCTGTCTCGTATGTATTTTTGCACACGACCCTTCTTTGTGGAACTCAGAGCCGGAGAAGCGAAAGCGGAGTCCCACAGATGGGGCAAGCAGTCCGGGCAGTAAGGAGAGCCCCTCTGTCCGTGTTGAAAGTGCCAGGGCGGCGGGCGTGCTCTTGGTACCCAGAATACAGCTGCCACCCCCTTCCTCTGGGAAAGGGGCACGCCAGTTTGACACCCGGAGTCTGAACGAAGAGAATTTTATTGCTTCTATTGGTGTGTAAATCTCAGCCCCCTCTGCATGTGCCTTCCTGCCTGTTATACCACCTGACCATAAGGGGGCAGCGTCTCCCTCAGTTCCTCCTTGGGCCTTGAGCTTAATCCTCTGTTCCACTAACTGTCTATACCAACATTTTTTTCCTCCCAAATTGGAAAGATGTGTAAATGTATTGTGACATTGACTGTTTTCAAATTTTATATAAATAATTGCTTCCATTGATTCAAACGGTGAACTTGTTTTGAAAGCGCTGGCTGGTGTAGACACTTTATTGGAGTTGTGTGATGATCCAGTGCCCAGTGTGTATTGACTCCTTTTCTCCCTTGGAATGAGTGTGTTGGCTTTTAATTCCCTTTCGCGAATCCTGAACCCACTGGTTGCATGTTAGAGCTTCCTTTAAGCCACAAAACTCCTGCTATGTGTCGTGGAAAGGTAGGACTTTAAAGGTCCCGGACTATGTGTCCGCTCTTCGTTAAAAAGCCCCTGTTGTCTCACCCTCCCTCAGCATGAGTACTAGAACACTTCTCCCCTGTAAACAGCCTCAAGATTAGAATAACCTCAAAGCTAACTACACTACCAGTCAAAAGTTTGGACACCTGAAGAATGTTTCCATAACAAATGTTAAATAAATTATTACACGACGCATATTCATTCATTAAACTTATCCAAAGTATTGATTGGTAGTGGTTTGCATGTTTTGACTAGAGGCCTTAGATTGGTTTATATCTGGGTCTGTGTACAGGGGAATGTACCAACCCCCTGCCAGCTCTCACCCTCATAACCTTGCCTTGTTTGTCCTTTGATAAAGATGCACCTTCAATTCTACGGAATGTCTTTGAGATTGCACTTCCTGCTTCTGCAGCACCCCATTCCACCCACCAGCTGCAAGGCTGATGCCTCGCCCCCATTCCACGCCTTTCAGGCCGCCTGGAGCCTCCACCCTGACCCTGGGAAGCCACAGCCTTTT
Source organism: Crenuchus spilurus (assembly GCA_036984385.1). NCBI lineage: Eukaryota > Metazoa > Chordata > Actinopteri > Characiformes > Crenuchidae > Crenuchus > Crenuchus spilurus. The sequence goes on from BRDA01004844.1 coordinate 86,791, forward strand.
GAAGTTGACCTTGTGTGGGCATTAGAAAGAGGAACTGTCCTTTATCTGTCTGCCTGGCTTTCCAGGATCGGCGTCTTAGAGCTCAGGATGCTTTGTAATGTGACCTCACTAGCTAAGAGTGTACAGTCGATTATTATTCACAATATGTTGTTTATATAATGGCATATAGCTGTAATAAATGGCAGCAAGAGTGTGGCTATGTGTGAACATTACAAAACGTCTTGGAAAATGAGGCTTTGCACTGTTTAGGATTTTTTTTTTTTTCCTTCTCTCTTTTGGTTTTAGTTTTTTGTTAAGAAATGCTCATCCAACCATATCTGACAATTCAACCAGCTCTCTGACTCTCTCTCTGTCTTTCTCTCCTTGCTTGCAATGCATCTTGGGTAGAATTGTGGAGCAAGCACCAGGATAACAGAAAGCAAAAAGCTATGGAAAAAGAACAGAGTAAGATCACTTCCCTAAGCACCCAGTTAGACTTTCCCCAACTACAAAACTACAAGTCTAACTCGCAGCCTCCACCAGATCACCCACCCTTTTAATCCCTTTACCTAGTGAGTAGAGTTGGCCTGTCCACTATATCTCCACTCGGAAAGAAACCCTCTCAGAAATTCAATGTCTAAAGTGCCTTGAATGCACGCTCACTGAGCACCTCTGGTTTAAGGTTGCATTAGAAATAGAGGTGTGTAATCCATAAAAGTAAAAATCCATCCCAGGATTTTGCTCCAACTTCATGTGTGGCTCTAATGCAGCATATCTGCAGCGGAACCAACAAGGCAGTTGAAAAAATCCTTAGGTGGATTTTTACTTTCTGGACCTGGATTACCCAACTCTAATTAGAAATCCTCATGAGGTTAACTGGTTGCACAATTAGAAATAAAACGACCTTTTTTTCAAATGTTTGATCAAGAATATAGTTATTTTTATAGCACTTTTCAAAGCCATAGCTACAAAGTGCTTCACAATAAATCAGATACATTCTACCTTCTACTAAATAATCAAACATTTGCCATGCTTTTTTCCTTCTTCATCGATTTGGAGGACATTGCTTAAGAAGAATCATTTGTATAAAATTCAGTGTTTTTATTATTTTTTGTTTTGAGTGTTTTTGGTACTGGTTTGACTTATCAGCTGTTCTCATACTAGAAAACTAGTATACATATGAGATATATCAGCCAGCTGAGCACTATTACATATTTATTATTACATAGTTATTACATATTTAATTGCATAGCGAGTTACAGTTTAGTTCAGTTTTAATAATCAGCGTATCATATAATCTTGTGCCTATGAGCACTGTTATGTAACAGTGTCTTTGTTGGGAAGTTACACCAATCAGCCGCTTTATTAAAACCACCTCTATGTAATACTCATTGTCCATATAGGTGCACTTTGTAGTTCTCCAATTACAGACTGTAGTCTGTCTGTTTCTCTGTATACTTTTAGTTCATTTTCACTCTGCTCAATGGTCAGGACCACCGCAGAACTGGTATTATTTGGATGGTGGGTTATTCTCAACTACGCAGTGACACTGCTGTGGTGGTGTTTTTATGCATTTGTATACACAGTGTCCACTCTATTAGGCACACTTGCCTTGTTGGTCCACCTTGTAGAGGCAGTAGCTCGGTTTATTTTTGTCATCCTCAAGTCCTTCATCAGTGATCACAGGAAGGTGCCCACATGATGCTGTTGGCTGGATTTTTGATTGGTGGGCTATTCAGAGGTGACATTTGAAACACTCCAGCACGCTCTGCTGTGTCTTATCCACTCATACCAGCACAACACGTACCGTAATTGTGCTGTAATTGGAGACCTGTAGAGTGCACCTACATGGTAAGTAGATAAAATAGGTGACTGTAGATTCAAGGTGGTGATTATAATAATGCCGGTTTTTAAATTGCACCATGTTTTTGTAAACGCCAGTGAAAATTGTGACTTTTAGTAGTTAAAAGGCATCCAATACAGGTGAAAGAGCAAAAGTCAATTTAGGAAAAAGAAAAAAGAACTTGCACAAGCATAGTGTAAAGCACACTAATACCAGCAATGATGGTGCATTGTGTTTATTTTTTGACAGCACATTGGGTGGCACGCAGTGTAAACAGTGGTTCACTGGTATACACGCAAGTGCTGGTGGGCATTTGTGATAGTGATATCTCCATCATGTTAGCACACTAATGGCAACTAAGCTTTGTCCCCTCTCTTGTCTGACTGATTGATTGCGTGTTTGCCTGCATGTGTGACTGCTTTTGTCTGTGTAATCTTGTAATAAGGTAACGCTATTGTGAACTGAACAAGCTTCCTGCTAAATGCGTGAAATAACTGCTTCTGATACTTAAAACAATCTCTGTACCTGCTCTGCATTGGATAATGGGTGGCAGCAGGCAATGGTGAACATTTTAAATTGGAAACACAACAGACATCAAAAGTAAATTCACTTATTTACTGTAGTTCTCTGGTGATGAAGTGAAATTGCTGTAGTTTTTGGAAGGACATTCATTTGTATTTTTAATGAAGTGTTTGCAATTTTTAGTTTATACACCTAGTGCATTAGCAAGTGGCATTGCTGTAGATTGAAATTAAAAAAATTAGTTAAGAGAATCACTAGCCGTCAACAAGTTTCACAATTGTGGCTTGTTGACAACAGACAACGATGATTGATTGAACATTATTTACATTTTATTGCTTGGTCAGCTTAATAATCAAACATTTTTTATTTGCTTTCTTTATTGAAAGGTTTACGATGAAGTGAAGTAAAACGTTTTTCAGGTGGTGATTATGCAGTTGACCATGCTCTGCCCACAAATAAGCTATTTCATGTCAACTGTTGTAAGCTTCGACAGACTATACAAAAAGTAGTAGCATTCCATTCAATAGTAAATATTCCATCCATCCATTATCACACCCGCTTAATCCTTATCAGGGTCGTGGTTAAACAGTAATTTTAATTAATTATTAATTCAATTAAAAAAAAAAAATAATTAATAAAAAATTTTAAATATTCCATTCAACCTAATCAATTTAGGTTTTAGTTTATGTTCTATCTAATGAATTTGTAGTTGTAGCTATGTTAGGGTGGTCTAAAATTTTTGACTTCCAAAGAGTCAAACTCCCTCACTCTTATTTTAATCTAACACTGGAATTAAAAATTCAAAATGACTTAATATTTAGGGTATTTAGACTCGATGCAAGCAAAGTTTCTAATAAGTGGTTATTACCAGTTTATACAGACATCATAAAAAGTACAGCTACAAAAAAAAAACATTTTATTACCAACTAAACTGTTGAGTAGACCTGCGATGGTCACTATGACTGACTGTGAGTCATCAAAAGCATCGCAAACACTTGGTCTGTAATTCAAAATGTGAGATGCAGTAAATATTAAGCAAAGCATAAAAATATAAAAATTAAGTAAATGTTGAGGTTACAGTAAGTAAACTGAACACAAACTAAGCAGCATTGTTTAGTCATTGAAATTCATCTAGTGAAAGTAGCATTTACAATACATTTTATATAATTTGATTGAGAAAATATCAACTTATCCTGATTAATAAATTACACCTTTACTTTTAGTAGCATCAATTGGAAGGGTGGGAGGAAAATAAATAAATAAATAAATAAAAAAAAAAAAAAAAAAAAATATATATATATATATATATATATATATATATATATACTGGACCACCCAAAGCTATGTATTATTGTTTTATTTTATGTAAACCTAAGGGTATTGACTTTTAGCATACAAATAAATTGTTAAAGGACAAATTTTGAAACACTTTACAGTAAGGCTACATATATCAACGGTTTTCATGACTGTATTAAGAATTACTGAATGGCTAATTACATAACTCTGTGTCTGAGTCAAGATTTTAATCACATGAACTTTTGCATAAGAACAATATGCTTTTACACATTAAACAAATGCTTCATTAGTTAGAATATGTTGCTGAAGATGGCATATTGTCTCACAGATCGTTCCCAAAATGGTTCAACCATTTATTGACCCTTAAAAGATTTAAGTACTGTTATTTCTGACTTATTGTAAAGTGGTTGAATGAGATTTTTCTCAACATTCTGCATAGCTCTGACCTTTCAGTAGTTACACAAAACTCTTGGACAGAGGATGGTTACTGCATTGGGTGGAATGTGCTGTAAACTAATAAGCTTATTAGATAGTGTCGGTCCTTCCTAAGTATCCAGTGTTGACTGCGTTTACTGGCCTGCTTCCAGACATGTAACAATGCAGGATGCAGTGCAGAGTGCCAGTGGACAAATGGGCTAACTTTGTGTTTCCTGCAGGGGCTGATGGGGCAAAGCAGCGTCCAGAAGGGGGCGATACTGAGGAGAAGAAATCTCAGATCAGTGCAGACAGTGGACTCAGCGTGACTTCAGGCTCTCAGGTCTTCATGTGAAATAAGGATATTTGACAGATAAATATATTGTAGTTTAACTGCAGAACGTGAATGATTGTCAGACTAATAATATGCATGTTTCTCTCTGTGCAGAAGAGTGATTCAGAGTCTTTGGCGAGTTCAGAGCCTCCAGCTCTGACGAGGAGCACCAGTCAGGACTCTGAAGCCAGCACAGTGGTAGGGCACGACCAATCCTGAGTCACTCACACAAGCTTGTTTTTTTTGCATTGGTGTTGTTTGTTTTAAGGTGACAAGTGCCATTTTATTTGATTGTGTAGCCACTAAACTTACACTTTGTGTAGCTGATGAGATAAATGAGATGGTAATTGTCACTGCAGACCACCTTCATTGATGGTCACAGGATGGTGCCTACAGGACGCTTTTGGTTGGTGCACTATTTTCACTGAGGCAGTTAAAAACTTGAGCAGCTCTTCTGCGTCTGATCCAGTCGTACCAGCACATCACAGTATTCACAAAGGCTACATTCACATTACCAGGCTGAAATGACTCAAATCCGATCTTTTTGCCTTAATGTGGCTCAGATCTGATGTTTTCAGGCTGTGTGGACGTAAATCCCATCATTTCACATCAGATTTGAGTCACTTTCATATGTGGTTCTAGATCAGATACGTGTCAGATCTGTGGACATGTGACTTGAATGTGATGGTCAGATCAGATTTCATGTCTTTTTGTTTGTACACACGTGTGTAGTGTGTGAGGCAGCGTTGGCTTCTCTCGTTTACTCACGTCGCTGTAAAAACAGTAAAAGCAGCCAGCTGACATTTATTCACCTTCTTCACCTGATCATGTACAGTCCAGCACCTGTTTACTGTCCTCCTGAGCTAAAGACCATCACACATCAGCTACTAATACCTCTGTTTACTAACATCAGTCTCACTAATACAGGGTTACCAGATCCCCTAATACTCCATCACACATCAGCTACTAACACCTCTGTTTTACTAACATCAGTCTCACTAATACAGGGTTACCAGATCCTCTAAAACTCCATCACACATCAGCTACTAATACCTCTGTTTACTAACATCAGTCTAATACAAGGTTGCCAGATCCTCTAATACTCCATCACACATCAGCTACTAACACGTCTGTTTTACCAGTTTGACTAACATCAGTCTCACTAATACAGGGTTGCCAGATCCTCTAAAACTCCATCACACATCAGCTACTAACACGTCTGTTTTACCAGTTTGACTAACATCAGTCTCACTAATACAGGGTTGCCAGATCCTCTAAAACTCCATCACACATCAGCTACTAACACCTCTGTTTTACTAACATCAGTCTCACTAATACAGGGTTGCCAGATCCCCAAAACATCCTACTGATTTTGTAACAAAGTCACACTGCACAAACAGAAACTAGCCCAAAATCTAAAGTGGCACAAACATTTCAATGAGCTTTAAAACGTAAATCTACTTAAAAATGTTACTTTCTCATTGTTTCTTTTTTTATTTCGTGCAAAAACACTGCAAACCAGCAACTGTATTTTTGCAAAACTGTGACGCTTTTTGTTGTTGGAGACACATATCAATGTGCGCATGCGAGCAGTTTCAGGGACAGATTTGTTCACATTACAGATACAGGTCACATTTGTGAATGTGAACCATCAAGATTAAATCTGATCTGAGTAAAAAATCTGATTTGAGCAACGTGGCTTGTAATGTGAACGTAGCCTACAACACCCACCACCACCACGTCAGTGTCACTGCAATGCTGAGAATGACCCATCGCTCAGATAATGCCTGCTCTGTGGTGGTCCTGTGGGGGCACTGACTATGGAAGTAAAGGCTGATTGTTTGGTGCTTCCAAATGCAGAACGAAACCTTGTAACATATTTTGGATGTTTTTAATTTTTGAAAGATGCCAGCAGGATTTCCACTTTGGAGATGCAAGGTTTTGTTCACACAGCAATGATGTATACAATACATTCTTGCTGCTCTGGTATTCTGAACTATACATTTACTTTCAGGTGAGCAACAGCTCAGGTGAGACACTTGGTGCTGACAGTGACCTGAGCAGCACAGCTGGAGATGGACTGACTGGTCGGCCCTCTCCGCACCTCGCACTGTCCCGTGGTACTCTCTCAGACAGTGAAATAGAGACCAATCCTGCAACAAGCTCTGTATTTGTGAGTGTCCCGGCTCTTAATCCACCACAACCTATACCCTTATTGTAATATCAGCACTCAGCAATTGATGTAGATGCACAAATGTAATTTGTCCACACTTGTCACTTACTAAGGGGAAGACCCATAAACTGAAGCCTGGTGTGAAGGAACCTGTTGGGGTTGTGGCTAAGGGAGCCCCTGTGCCACCTCTTGAAGATGTCAGCATGAGGATCTACCTGTGTGAGGGGCTTCTGGGTATGACTTCCTGCCTCCTTTTCACATTAAAGTCCTCTGTCCTTTCTCATGTTCATTATATACCTTCTTATTCTTATTTGCTCCCATCACATCATATTCACTTTCTTCCCTAAACCTGTTTACTGCTCCACTCAGTTTGAGTTCACCATGCTTCACTGTGTTTGTGTGCTTTCATAAGCTGCTTTATGATTTGAGAATGTCTTGTTCAAGCCTCTCCAAAGCTAACTTCCTTTACATGCAGTCTTGCATTGATTATGTAATAATAGTCTTTAAGTGATGACTAAGCTTCTTTATATAACTACATCCTCTGTGTATAATCATAAGGTACACCCAACAATGGGCAGATGCTCTTTTGCATTCTAACTTTGTTGGTTACTTATATATTATTTGTTTTGGTGCATTGGTTGTTTGTGCCGGTGTGACCCTGATTAGCTTGCTGCTAACGCATTAACGCTCTAACACTGTACTCTGCTGTGCTACCCTGCTTCTTTCTCCTCTTTGTTTTTCTCCATGTCCCACTCTTCTCTTTCTCTTAATGCGGCGTAGGGAGGGATAAGAGCTCAGTGTGGGATCAGCTGGAGGATGCTGCCATGGAAACCTTCTCTCTGAGTAGGGCTTAACTCTGAATAATGACCTCGGATAAGTGTGTGTGTGTGTGTGTGTGTGTGTGTGTGTGTGTGTGTGTGTGTGTGTGTGTGTGTGTGTGTGTAAGCATGGGGCACATTCTGTAGGTTTAGGTATTTTTGTGTCAGTGTGTACACCAAAACTGCATTATATGGACGGTTACACCATATTGCAGTATGGCATGCAGTGTATTTAAGTGTGTGGTGTGTTTTCACATGTGTGACTGTATACAACACCAGGCAGATGTATTGTAATATGTACACTGTGGGTCTTTTTTTGAAGACTTTTTGTTGAAAGTCTGTTTTAGAAGCGTGGGGGTGATTTTAAAGGTTGCTGTGGAAATGTGAGTGCTGTGTGAAATAGCACCTCCAGGCTCGTGTTAACTTTGTTACAATGCTACAGTTAACCGTATTCTTTGTACATGTTGTGTTTGGCTTTTATGAGAGTTATTGTTTTAACGTGATGCTTTTTTTCATAATTGGAGGATGTATATTCAGTATACCACCTAATTAATCAGAGTTTCTGGGGAAAGTATATATAGTTTATTGTGATGTAGAAGAAGAATCTGTTGTAATAAATGTGTTTGTGGTTGTGTTTACAGGTAAGGAACGCTCCACTCTTTGGGACCAGTTGCAGTTCTGGGAGGATGCGTTTTTGGATGCTGTAATGCTTGAAAGAGAGGGAATGGGTATGGACCAGGGACCACAGGAGATGATTGACAGGTATGCATTGTGTGCAGTGTATGGAAACAGGATAAGTATGATTTCCACAGGATCCTGTGTTCTGTTTAGGTCTTTGATATGGAGGTTGTGTTATTGTAATATTTGTTATTTTTATTATTTTATTGTTCTTCTTGTTCTTCTTTTGTTCTTTTTTTTCTTGTTGTTGTTCTTGTTCTTCTTGTTCTTGTTCCTCTTCCTCCTTCTTCTTGTTCTTGTTCTTCTTCTTCTTCTTGTTCTTCTTTTTGTTGTTCTTGTTGTTCTTCTTCTTGTTGTTGTTATTGTTGTTGTTGTTGTTGTTGTTGTTTTTGTTCTTGTTCCTCCTCCTCCTTCTATACATTCTTGTCAATTCCAACTCTGGTGACCATATAGGTCATGTTTCTACAGAATAACCCGTCTTCTCTTTGGATTTTAATTACAAGATTAAATAGATAGTTGCTGTTAATTAAAAAAGTCACCCCCTGTTTTGACTTCATAACACAAATCTGTGTGCATGTGAGAAAGAGACTGAGAGAGAGGATGTGCATGTTTCCTATTGGTGTGTTACTAGGCAGATCAGTCATGTTTGTACATTTGCTTGCTGTCCTAATTCAGGTACCTGTCACTTGGTGAACATGACCGTAAAAGGCTGGAAGATGATGAGGACAGACTGCTGGCCACTCTGTTGCACAACATGATTGCCTACATGCTAATGATGAAGGTACACATTTTCTAATCTTTCTACTCAGAGTCGCCCAAACTCTTAATTGATGTAGTAACAGTTAATGTAATATGGAACATGGCATATATGTTAACAGGTGAGTAAGAATGACATCAGGAAAAAAGTCAGGCGTTTGATGGGGAAGTCTCACATTGGCCTGACGTACAGCCAAGAGATCAATGAAGTCCTGGACCGACTTGCACAGCTGGTAAGACCTACAATCACCACTCAGGCATTGCTTTCTTTAAATGAAAAAGTGTCTTATAGCATATTATATGTTGTTGTTGTAGAGTGGAAGAGAACTTCCTATAAGGCCAAGTGGCAGCCGTCACATAAAGAAGCAGACCTTTGTGGTACATGCAGGAACTGATACCACAGGGGACATTTTCTTCATGGAGGTATGTTTATATGGGTCATATTAAAATGTGGGACTGAATCCAGCTGTACAAAACATGTTTAATATCCTGGTTTTTTAGTTAGACTGGAGTTATGAGACTACTGCAGCTAATAAGTTGTACGTTTATTGCTGCCAGGTCACAAATTACATGCGTTAAACTTGCCTAACAGCTTCCAGAACATTTGAGCTCCATTAGCACTGCAGCTCCATCAAAAAATGTGAATATTATGAAAGGTTCATTGTTGTTCATAATTCACTGCAAAATTTAAAGTAACATCTCAATCCTTTTTTGACATTAGGCTTCAAGATTTATTTGTACATGATGATCCATCTGTATTACAAGCTTTCTTATCCTGCATGCATGTCTTTTTTGCTTGTGTGCATGTGAGCAGGTGTGTGATGACTGCATCGTACTGCGCAGTAATATCGGAACGGTGTATGAGCGCTGGTGGTATGAGAAGCTCATAAATATGACCTACTGCCCCAAGACCAAAGTGCTGTGCCTGTGGAGGAGGAATGGGCAGGAGACACAGCTTAACAAGTTCTACACCAAGAAGGTCAGCATGCATACAGTTAAAGTACACAGTGCACATTTGTGTCTTAATACTGTTAATGCAGCAATACAGTAAACCGCGTTTTTGTAAGTTATATTTGCCTTCATATCATGCAGCGATGAGCAGTGAATTTGTCATTTCAACACATTGTTTGTGTACACTAGTGTCGAGAACTGTACTACTGTGTCAAAGACAGCATGGAGCGTGCTGCAGCAAGACAGCAAAGTATCAAGCCAGGTAATGAGTGAATATCTTTGTGTTAAAATTCATTACAGTCCATTTCTCTGAACACAGTGGTAACCCTACTTACGAGCATCCCTACTAACGAGTATTCCAGGTAACGAGTCGAGATCTTGGAATATTTTTGTTCCAGGTAACGAGAAAAATTCCAAGTAACGAGTAGCGTAAATTAGTTCAAGTATGCCAACCGCTAGGGGCGCGGCGGTCGTAGCATCCCCTAGATGCTAGCGTAGAAGAAGAGGTCAGTCATTACCTTTGACCGCTGTCCAGTGAAAGTGCTAGTGAAAGCGACGCTAAGGTAGCAAAAGGTAGTGAACAAGAAAGTTAGCTACATTTTACTTTTACTTCTCATATGATGAGTGTAACCATGCCATACACGTACGCCCGTCCTCCTGTCCTCCTTAGCCGCCAGCCTACACGAGCGCCGTCGGTGTCCCTCTCTTTAGCGGCCAGTCTACACGAGCGTCGTCGTGGTCTCGTTTATGTTTTAAAAAACCCATATAAACACATTATTTAGCATATTAAAGTATACTGTATATTGGCCGGCTGACACGGATTAATCAGTTTTACATGTATTCTTATGCGGAAAATGCATCCAGCTAACGAGCAAACCAGCTAACGAGCTCGGCTCCTGCATGGATTAAACTCGTAAGTAGGGTTACCACTGTATTCTTTTTTTATTATCCCAAAAAATGTTTATTAAAATCAAATTCCTCTGAAACTTTATATTTTTTATACTCTAATTAAGGCAGGTAATATGAATTAGACTTGTACCAAGAATCAAAATTATCAAAATGTTTGCCAAATTTGAGTATTCAGAGTAATCACACATATGCTCTTATCTTTCATTACTTCATATTACAAATATGTTGTACCAGTGTAACTTTAAAAAAGAACACAAATGTTAAACTCTAAAAATGTAGAAATTAGGGCTGTCAAGTGATTTAAAAATGTAATCGTGTTTAATCTCATATTCATATACGTAGTTAATCAAAATTAATGTGGTGGTTTTTTTACGTTTTATTTAATTTTTTATTTTTTTTAAGAATTTTTAAAAGAGACTGGTGGCAGAAATAACTGATTTGTCTTGCTCAGACAGATGTTTTAATGCATTTTTACTTAAGGCTTTGCACACTTGACTTATACTACAACATTTGTATATGTTAATAAAATTAAACCTTGACTTATGAGTTTAATTCCTTTTGTGACTGAGCTCATAATTTAATTTGCTTGTAAATCAAATTTCCCCATTAAAACCACACCAACTTTTTGTTACATATTTTGAAATAAGAAAAATTTACTTTAGAAACAACAAATAATGCATAAAAAATAATAATACATAACACTCTAGAGAATGTGAAGAAATAGACTTTTATTAAGTGTATTTACATTAAAGATCAGACGATCTTCATCAGTGATGTTTGCCTTTTTTGCCACACTTTCCTCACATTCACTAGCAGGGTGTTTCAATAAAATCCCGTCTAAAGAGAGAATTTTTTTCCTCCATTTCAAAATGTTTTAAAAATGAGTGAGACACACGTCACACCACCTCTTCTATTCAGTGTCAGCAGTGATCTCTGCACTCATGCTTGTTAGTGACTCCTAGTGGCAGTTGACGGAAGCTCAGATCTTAGCTCACAACATAAAGCAAAAAATCTCCAGAGCAATGGATCATATCTCGGAAAATTTTTAATTGTGGTCACTCGTAAGTCAAGGTTCCACTCTATATGAAATTTTAATTCTAAAAATAAATTGCCCCCAAAAAAAGTCAGGAAATGTGTGTTTCAGCCTTCACTCCTCTACTCAATGATGCTGCACGCGCTCAAGTATCTATATGAACTACGAATGACTCACAGGGACATTATTTTTTAAAATTGTGTGAAATTGATATTGCGGTAATTTGTTATCGCGTTACCTTTGACAGCCCAGGTAGAAATATGTCTGTTGTATTTAACACCAAATGTTTATTAGATACAATGGTGAGTAGACAGAGTATCAGTTTGTAATTGAATATCATGATACTACACTTGATGTCAGTATTAAAGCAAAATTCTGGTTTTGTGAAGATATGTACGATATCCATTATAAGTGGTCATTTATCAGTACTTATAGAGCAATGACCTGCTTGTTCTGTTACAATGAGCACATAATTAATGAGATGTAGTGTAGAGTCATATAAGAAATGTTTAATAAAATTTATTTCTGTATTTTTTGACCTTATCTATTTTTAAATGTGAGACTACTGGTGTCTTTACATGCTGTGTGTCATGACAAAATGTTCTTGTCCAGCCCTAATTCCAAAACTATATAAATAAGCAGATTGTGTAGAACAACGTTGCTATGAACGTTTTTTAACTCTTGTATTTTGGTTTAATTTCATATTTGACTCTTGGTCGTTTTGCATGTGTTTAGGTCCTGAGCTGGGAGGAGAGTTCCCTGTGCAGGATATGAAGACGGGAGAAGGTGGTCTTCTGCAGGTCACCCTCGAGGGAATCAACCTCAAATTCATGCACAGCCAGGTAGGAGGCCACATGCCTGGTCCTATTACCACACACATGCATGCAGAAACTCACCCCCTGCACATCTTCAACCTCCCTCAATCCTTTCTCTCTTTCTCTTCCATTCTCTCATTCTTTATCTGTCTCTGTCTCACTCTGTTTCTCTCTCTGGCCTCCATGCCTTTTTTGTTCATGCTGTTTTTCTTTGTGCAGCTATCTTCCTCAAAGAACTTCTGGAAAAGAAGGTAGCACACATTTTAGTGTGGAATCTTGGAATTTGCAGCGCGACCTGATAGCGTCTTGTTTCCTGGAGAAGTTCTGCGAGGAAAAGCTTTTCTTTTTTTGCTTTGTTTGCTGGATGTTTGTTTTTCAGTTGCCTAGTCACTTGCAATTAATTTGTTGTTTAAAAATTCAAGCGCACATTACACATGAACTGTGTTAGTACTAACTGTTGTTTACTGTGGTACCAAACCCTTGTCTTCACAGTGTGTGGGTGTGTGTTGGTGTGATTTGTTTGGAATTTTATTTTGGTATGTTCTGAGGTAAGACATAGGAATATGAGTAAGAATTTTAGCAACTAACAAAACTGAGTGATACATATTTCATGTTACTGTGTAGAGACAGAATTGTTAGTGTTCTAACACTTTTCACCAGCACATTTAGAGAAGATGACAGGTGATTTACATAATATATACTTTTTAACTCCTCAACACACTTAGTCTGAGATTAGTGTTACATAGTTTGCACTCAGAGTTCTCTTTCTACCTGCCTTTCCTGTTTTAATGTCCTTTGTCCCCAAAAGTACGGTAGAATGGAGGTCTGTGGCTTTTTCAAATGCATAGATGACGTCTGGGTAGATTTTGATGTTGTGACATTATTGTGACAGTATTTTTTTATTTCCATTGCTGTAAATGAAAAAATCTACAAAGCTAAACAGACTGTTTGAGAGTTTTTTGGGTCTTGTCTAGTGTTCTATTGTCATGTACACTATATGACCAAATGTTTGTGGACACCCCTTATAATGAATGCAAGTTGCAGACTTGTCTAGTTCCTGTAAAGAAGTACAGAGATGATTTTTGGCTGCTGATGAGTATATATGTATACTTTTTAACTGGTATTCTTATTTATTGTGGAGTCTAAAGGCATTTTCACACCTGTAGTTTGTTTCTCTGGTCTGAATCAGAATGAGTTCCTTTAACTTGAAGCATTTCCCTGCTATTTGGTTTGTTTTCACACAGGCACAAACCTAAATGCACCAAAATGCGCCCCAAGAAACCATGTGAACACCGTTGTCTCTGATTGGTCAGAACTCTCTGACAGGGAGCAGGAAAATAAGCACTAGAGCAGCAGCAGCAGTATGAGCAAAAACTATCACTGTCTGGTTGCTGTTGCTGTGTGGCGTTCACCTAAACATAGAGCTGGGCGATATTACCAAAAATTTTATCACGATAAAATTTTCTATATTGAACAATCTTGATAATTATCACGATATTAAATTTTCTAACACTGTCATAGTTTTAAACATCTTTCTAAAAACATCAGACTAAATACATGAAATGTTACTATTTAAAATATTAAAATGTTTATTGCCAAAACATAATATTGCAGTGTCCAGCTGGACGTGCTGAAAGGATGGACGAGAAAGTCGTTTACAGTCATCGCTTTATTGTTGAAACTTAAAATGATTGCTGTCGGCCGCAGCCACTCCAAAATAAAAACAAGCCACAGAGTCAAGCTAACAGGCTAATGCTAGCACTCAGGCTGATACACACACACAGCGAGCCCCCCCCCTCCTTCTCACACAAACAGACGAGCACTCTCTCGCCCGGCCCCACTACGTTCTCCCCCAATCACACGCTTAAACACAACAGTGCATTTTTTCTTCGCTGGTGAGGAGGATCTAACAAGCAGCAGTATTAGACTTCCGAACTCACTGTCAAGCTGCTTAGACGTGTAATGGAAACAATCATTAATGCTTATCAAATTCTGTTGTCCCGGCTTATCATCGTCATCGAGAGAAAACTTATCGTGACAAATCATTATCGTTTTTATCGCCCAGCACGACCTAAACATCACCAGAATGTTTGAATATGGAACAAATGTTTCAAACATTGCATTGTGGACAGCTATCTTATGATTGGACGGACCAGATAAATTTGCATAAATGTAGTCTCAGTTCAATAATTTTTCCCACACTCATCTCCATCGCTGAGCCCGTCATGCACCAAATGGCTGCATCTGATGGAACTGATGCTTCCCATTGAAAACGAATGGGATGTTGCAGTACTTCAGAATGATGGAGCAGTGTACATGCAGCGTAAGGCTTTTGTCACTGAATGCAATCAGATCCTCACAGCAGTGCTCCAGAATTAGAAAGTCTTACCTGGACAGTAGATACAATTAGTCTAATAAAAACAGAATGAAGTATTTTTAATACTCTTACATTTCAGATAAAACAGTGAATGAGCAGGTGTCCCAGTACCTTTGTACATATAGTGTATAGTTTTCAGTGAAACCTGTGCCTGCACTGGTGGATCGACGTGGATGTTTAATTTTATTTTAAAAAGCTTATCTTCTTTAACATCCACAGCAGTAATGGTTTCTCCATGTTAGTGTCTCATGCTTCCATTCTCATGCTTGTAACTCCAGTACTTTGCAGATTTTCTCCCATTAACCTGAACTGGTTATTCTTCAACATGTTTGCTGTTATTATGAAATCGCTGTTTGAGTTCACATCCCTACTGATTTAGAACTAATTGACTTTAGAGTTAGACGGGGAAGGGTTTGTCAAGAGTGAGGGTTTTGTTGAACCCAAGGTTTCAGATGAGAAAACTGCTGTTTGTGTAGTATATGGATGTTGTGTAGCCGTATGTTGTTGCGGTAGCTTCTGTCAGGGTGCCGGTCCGCACTGCTGGCGGAGGAGGCATGGAGGGCAATGGAGTGGAATTAGCGCTAGGCTTCAAAAATGGCTCCAAACTCGGTTCTTAATTATTCATCAATGAGATGTTTCTTTGTGTTTTGATTGCATTCCTACCACTTTTTGGGAGACCTCTTGGAAGATTTATTGGTTACTGATTCTGGCTGAGTCTCTTCAGGGGGGGGGAGGTAGCGCTAGTGGGTGTTTTTTGTGCTCTTTTGTGCGATAATAATCCAAAGCGTTTCTCTCCCATGCTCTCTCTCCCTGCAAGGAGCGGAAGGTACACCACCTCTGCTGTCTTTGCTTGTTAGCGGATCTTTATTTTTCTTTATTATTATTTGCTTTCCTTTCTTTCTTTTCTCCATTTGTAGCTGTTTTGGCAGTCCTCAGTTCTGTTGTGCTTCTGTTCCTTTTTTATGTTCAGATAATGGAATTTTTCATGTGTGTTTTTTACATGGGCCTACAAGCATTTTGGAGCACTTTGCTTTAAAAGGATTCCTCAGACCATCATGGCTTTCATTAATGTTTCATTTTTTGGGATACAGATGCATTTCTTGTCATTGTAGATTCAGCAGATAAAACAGCTTCCGTAAACACATCAGCTTTCTTTAAATTCTTTACTCTTGGGTAAGTGAGATACAGACTGTTAATGTTAAATGAACTGTAGCCTCAAGACATCCACATCCATGTTGTTTAGTTACATCAGCCATCACTCATTCGGCCCATGTAAGCTTCTCAGCATGAAACTTCCTCTGTCTCTAGTTCTTTTGAGTTCTGGTAGCTTTTACTAAGCTTGCTTATGTGCTGTCTTTGTTTCTCCCTGTTTACTGACTGTCCAGGTTGTCGTTTTTTTAAGACTGTTCTTTTTTTTGTTGGTGGTGGTCTTTTTTGTTTCCACAAAGTGTGATTGAGTTGCTAACAGTGTGCCTTGTTCTTTTGTTTGTTTTTTTCATTTTAGGTTTTCATAGAGCTGAATCACATTAAAAAGTGCAATACAGTGAAGGGAGTCTTTGTCCTGGAGGAATTTGGTAATTACCCGCATTTTGATTCTAGGCCTGTACATGACACGGCAGTAAACCAAACTGCAGAGCGTAATGGCACATTAGTGTGATGGTTTATAAGGCTCGTTCTTATATTTCAGAAGTTTGCAGCATTTTTTTTTCTTGGTTTGCTTTTTAATACACTATGAAATCCTTACTGTGAGAAAGTTAAAGATATTAGTAAGTTAGACAGTGATATGAAGTGAGACCAACCCTCTGTTTGGATGCTGTTTTTAACACGCCCTCAATTTTGTCTTATGACTTACAGGGGTTAGACAATGAAACTGAAACAGCTGGTTTTAGACCACAATAATTTATTAGTGGGTGTAGGGCCTCCTTTTGCAGCCAGTACAGGGTCAATTAGTCTTGGGAATGACATACACAAGTCCTGCACAGTGGTCAGAGGGATTTTAAGCCATTCTTCTTGCAGGATAGTGGTCAGGTCACTACGTGATGCTGGTGGAGGAAACCGTTTCCTGACTCGCTCCTCCAAAACACCCCAAAGTGGCTCAATAATATTTAGACACAAAGACTTGCTGTCTTGGTCACAGATGCACCAGCAAGACGTGCAGCAACAATTTGTCCTCTTTTGAACTCTGGTATGTCACCATAATGTTGTGTGCATTGTAATATACTATATAACTGTGCTCTTACCTGCTAACTGAACCTTCACACTCTGCTCTTACTGGTGCAATGTGACATTAATGAAGATTGGCCACCAGACTGGTCCAATTTAGCCATGAAACCTCCCACACTAACATGACAGCTGTTTTAGTTTCATTGTCCAACCCCTGTAGATAGGCTATGTTATCAAAGTGACCTTTTGGTAGGAGACGAGGAGGAGGGGTCTGCAAGGAGAGGATGTTTAATCAGGAATGCCTTGTTTAGGCTAGTAGTGCGGTAATTAGCAAAGTATGCAAACATTTAAATCATACGTAAAGTTTGTGTGTTACTTTTGTCTGAAAAGGGCGTCATGTTATTGATTTCTGAAGTTCTGCTTCTGAAGTCTGTATTTGTCAGTGGTGGGTAATCCAGGTCCAGAAAGTAAAAATCCACCCCAGGATTTTGTTTCAACTGCCTTGTTGCTTCCGCTGCAGATATGCTGCAGTAGTGACACACATGAAATTGGGGCAAAACCCTGGCATGGATTTTTACTTTCTGGACCTGGATAACTCAACTCTGGTTAAATTGATCTCACCACTTCAGCTCGTGCAGTGGAAACGTCCTGAAGATGTTAGAAACAGTATTGAAACAGAGGGATAGTCAAGCTTTGTTTGGATAACTGTTTCAAATTGGAATCGGAGGATCATCTTTCATGTTTTTGTTTTTTTTATTTTTTATTTTTTTTTTAATTTTTGTCCTTTTGTGTCCTCATGAACGTAGAATTTGAGCCTAGTTGTGGACATAAGTCTTAAAAAACCGGAAAAAAAACGTATCTATAGAGCATTGCAGATTTTGGAATTTAGCTTTAGTACTTTGTATGAAGGAGTTTGTAGTTTTATTAGATTTTGTTCTGCCTTTTTGATGGAGTAGCTTTATTGGCAGGGCTAGACTGGGTTACTGCCGTGTCTCTGTGCTTCCTTTTTGTAATCCGCCCCCTCATCTTTGCTGCTATGAAAACCTTCATTCTCCAGCAGGTAAAGTGCTGTCACCTTTATCTTTTCTACCTGTCCTATTCTTCCCCCTTTTCTCCTTCCATGCGTCCTCCTCTCCTCTCTACCCCCTCAAACTCATACCTGTCTCTGTCTCATCTTCACTGCCTTGGCTGTCTGACATTTGTCTTAAGTTCATGTTATCATGCTTGTAGCACTTAACCATTCCATAAGCGCTCATAAGCCTGGCAAGCTGTGGACCACTTCTCTGGCACTGCGACTGTTTATCACAGGAGGCTTAGTGTGCCTAGTTTAAGTAAATGCTGAAGTGTGAGAACATCAGGTTTGTTGGGTCAGTATGCCTGATTATTAAGTAAGGGCTTCTAAACAGACCACTAATGATGCTTTGATGTTTTGATCTATGATTGATGGACCTAGTTTTGGTGATGTTGTTGAATGTACTGTATTTAACTATTTGTTGATTCTTTACTTCATTCTGCCGTGGGCTCTCTCTCTTTCCCTCTTCTCTCTTCTCTCTCCTTTCTTTCTCTCCTTTTTCTTTTTCTCTCTCTCTCTCTCTTTTCTCTTTCTCTCCTATCTCCTTTCTCTCTTCTCTCCGTTCTCCCTATCACTATCTCCTTTCTCTCTCTCCTCTCATTTCTCTCTTCTTTCTCTCTCCCCTCTCGCCTCTATCTTCTTTCTCCTTTCTCTTTCTTTTCTTTCTCTATCCTCTCTCTCCTTTCTCTCTCTTCTCTCTCCTCTATCTCCGTTCTCCCTATCTCTATCTCCTCTCTCTCTCTTCTTTCTCTCCTCTCTCTCCCCTCTCCTTTCTCTCCTTTTTCTTTCTCTCTCTCTCTTCTCTTTCTCTCCTATCTCTTCTCTCCGTTCTCCCTATCTCTCTCCTTTCTCTCTCCGTTCTCCCTATCTCTCTCTCCCTCTCTCTCCATTCTCCCTATCTCTATCTCCTCTCTCTCTTCTCTTTCTCTCCTCTTCCTCTCCCGCCTCTATCTCCTTTCTCTCTCTCTCCCGTCTTTCTCCCCT
>BRDA01004844.1:105917-123398 GCA_036984385.1 Crenuchus spilurus
TCTCTCTCCGTTCTCCCTATCTCTCTCTCCCTCTCTCTCCATTCTCCCTATCTCTATCTCCTCTCTCTCTTCTCTTTCTCTCATCTCTTCTTTCTCTCCTCTTCTTCTCTCCCCTCTCCTTTCTCTCCTTTTTCTTTCTTCTCTCCGTTCTCCCTATCACTATCTCCTTTCTCTCTCCCTCTCTCTCCATTCTCCCTATCTCTATCTCCTCTCTCTTCTTTCTCTCCTCTTCCTCTCTTCTTTCTCCCATTTCTCCTTTCTTTCTTTTCTTTCTCTCTCCTATCTCCTTTCTCTCTCTCTCCCTCTTTCTCTTCTCTCTCCTCTCTCCATTCTCCCTATCTATCTCCTTTCTCTCTCTCTCCCCTCTCTTTCTCCTCTCTCGTTTCTCTTCCTATTTCTCGTTTTGTTTGTTCTTTTCTTCCACCTCTTCCAAACTCTTTTGTTTTGTGTCTTGCACCTGTGATTGCAGTTCCTGAAACTAAAGAAGTGGTGATCCACAAGTACAAGACTCCAATGGTAAGACAGTAAAACACTCTACGGTGTTCGACACACTTATGTTTGCAGTGTAGTGTAGAAGTGCACATAATTAAATCATTTTAACTGGTGTTTTGGGAAAAAAATTGAGCAATTTAAGACGTTTTGCTTAAAATGCACAACTCTTACTTAAATAACCGAATGAGGTAACATGATGGACAGCTTGTGTTTCATGTCTTGTATTTCAGCTTTAAAATGAATCAAATGTCCTGGCTTTTTT
This sequence comes from Crenuchus spilurus, assembly GCA_036984385.1. Lineage (NCBI taxonomy): Eukaryota > Metazoa > Chordata > Actinopteri > Characiformes > Crenuchidae > Crenuchus > Crenuchus spilurus. The sequence continues at coordinate 106,672 of BRDA01004844.1, forward strand.
TCCCCAATTTAATGTTTTCCTCTCTTTTATTTCAGGCACATCAGATCTGTTACTCCGTGCTCTGTCTCTTCTCCTACATGGCTGCAGTGAAGGGGAAGGAGGCAGAGGGCAAACCCAAGATGCTGTCCCCTCGTCCACTGCCCAGCTAGTGCACATTTTTCTGCCTGCTGTACTTCATTCCAGCCCTGTCTTAATTTAGTCTTACCTAAAACTCTGTCCTAAACTCCAGCCTGTAGATCCAGGCCAGATCCAAGTTCCTCTTCTTTTTGCTGACCTGAGCTTTGCTTACAGCCGTATTCTGGACAATATTCTTTACACTCCTCAGTCTCCTTAACATGTTTAGCCAAGTTCTCAGCATTGTGAATATAGTCTTTTTTTTTTTAACCAAACTTTGGTCCGTAACCTTTCAGTTGATTCCTTTTGTCCAAACATCGACATACCTTCTCGTCCTTTCACTGTGGAACATGACCCACAGCACACTTCTCTTTAACAGCATCCTTTTTATGAGCTACATCTTCTCCAAAGGGCCACACAGCTGCCCCTGCCTCCTGCATGATGTCCACTTGCATGTGGGTCCAATACACCACACAGCCTGCCATTGGCTTGCTCCCCCTTTCCCTAATCTCCTCTTCATGTCTGTGAATCCAGAGACTGTAATAAATTATACTATGTGCTCAATGGTACTGTGACCTGCTCCATCCCAGGTGGATGAAATGTTTAAAACACTCCATCTAAATTTTAAGCATTTCATTCAAACGGCTTCACTTGCTCTTAGTGGTCCAACATATGTGTAGCTCTTTAGCTTTGCCCCACGCCTACTGTACTAGTTCTACTGTAAAAGCTGTGTTCGTGAACAGCTGTGATGAATTGCATGTCGCTGTAAGAAAAAAAAATGGTACACTGTACATTTCACTGGAGCAATGTTCTGAAAAAATAATGTTCTAAAAACAAACTGTGGTTTGTTACGTAGATGTGCAATACTATCTGTAGTGGGTATCGAGAACATGCCCTGTAATGAACTGTTCTCCACTGTCCACTGTTAGAATGCAGGCTGAGAGTGGATGCGATCAAACACAGGAACAGGGAGAGGCATTACTGAGTGTGTGGAAGCTGAAAAACAGCTGTGTTTGGAGATCTCTTGTGTTCACATGTGGGTCTGTAAGTCTACTGATGTCCAATCACCGAGGGAACATAAATATTATGTCATTTGGAGAAAGATCCCATTTAAACTGTCCCTTTCCTGCTTTTGTGTGTGTGTGTCTGTGTGTGTTCATGGAGGAGGTTGTATTCCAGCATCTCTTATGTTTTAATGTCTTTTTATGTATTGTTATGATTTTAAACAGATGTCCATTCACGTGTGTGTATTTCGGTGTGCGTTTCCATGAAGAGCAATCATTTTAGATGGATTATTAATAAGGCCCACTGTCTCTAGGGGTTAGTTGTAAATAGCACAAGACAGATTCGCCAGTTAAGAGTCTCCAAAGACGGGTGTTTTGATTTCGGTGAGTACTGAGTGACTGTGGTCTTTAACAGACACTGTAGCATCTGAGCTCGCCTGGTCTTTCATTCAGTTCCTCTTTGTGTTCAGAACAAGAGGGAAAGAAGGAGAGACGTTTGGATGTAAATATTTCAGTGTTTAAAAAGTATTTATAGAACCTGTACAGCTTTGGCAATATGATAATAAAAGATGTCCAACCTAAACAACTGCCCACATACTGGAGAAGGTCTTTCTTTTGTGCAGAGATGACTTGTACTGAATGTTATTGTAGTAGAGTGATGCTTCTGCTGGGGCTTAAAGGAATTGTTCACAGGATGATGTCAATTAAACAGTCCCCAGACAGTCAGCAGCCAAGATTGACTTTGGTCTTGCAGTAGCTATGAAGCTAATGTGAATAAAGTCTCACTTTTAATATTGCATCGTATTCACCATTATACAACAGTTTAGGCTGATATTCCATAGATTATGGGTATAACAGCACTGGGACTGTTAACTAGATCACTCTTTATAAGTGTGTGCTATAAAATTTATAAAACCTCCAAAAATTAGAATATTATGAAAAAAAAGCTAATTATATTGCTTGAATATTAATTTACTCGAGCTCAAAATTTAAATATTCAAAAAAATTGAGATTCTGGATTTTTGATTTCTACGAATTGTCATACTGATCAACGCAAACAAGAAAGGCTTCAAATGTCACTTGTAATGAATATGAAATTATAAACTCTCACTTTTATTTCAAAATTAATAAATAAAAGCCAAATTAATTATGAAATAATGTCAGTTACTGCTGTTAAGATATTCAGTGTAATCTTGAGTGTGATCTTACCTTTTAACTACAATAGCCCCACCGCTCCTGTTCAAAACTGACATCTTTTAATATAATTTAGAGAATTTGATTTTTCAATTAAATATTTCAGCACTGCAGTGATTGTTAGACACACACACACACCATTGTTTTGGAAAGCTTTATTGTAAATATTATATGACAGCAGAGCACTGACTTTGTCAGTGTGTGTTAGTGCTGGGCGATATGTATTGAAAGCCAGTACTGCTCTGTCGGTTCTAGCTCTAACAGAATTGAGAGAGAACTTAAACTTATTTAACTGTACTGCATGTCAGTTGCTGGTTTTCTGAAAGAGACTAATATTTTGTGCTTTATTAGTCTTTTCATAATGTCTGCTAAATGAATACATTAGCCCTTTTCCTGTACTATTAGCCAAAGGTCAGATATAACTAACATTAATCATGTGTCAATGACAATAACAACCAAAGCACAATAAGTCATGTGTAATTATGCTACAACATGCATGCATTTACCTATTAAGTTATTTATGCCGTAAAATAATAATTAAAAAAAAAATTAAATCCTGCCAATTTTTTTGAAAAATCAAAAATCAAAGAACCAAATTCCAGCACATGGAACAGCAATGAACAATAGTCCCATCAAAACAAACAAGTACCTGTAAGCACTGTGAACCTGTACTGAAGAAGCAGAAGTTCATAACTGTTATCAGCGCAAATGTATCAATTACCATTATTTTAAAATAATGATTCTTTCATGCATTTGTACATTCATCATATTTCAGCATCGCCCAGCACTAATCCATGTATACAGTTGTAAGGCCTTTTGTTTTTCCTTCTATATTATTAAGACACTTTTCTCTCTTCCACTTAACAGGGAAAAAAAAAACCTTTGCTCAAGACATCAAGTTACGAAACCGTTATCAAGGTGATTATGCATTGTTTGTGCCTACGGTAAACAGCTTGGTAACACTTTCTATGAAGCCTATTATAAAAGAGGTCATAACTCTTTATAACTTAGTAATAATGCTTTGTAAGCATACTTATAAACTAATGCATCATAAAGCTCTAATTATAATATAACTCAGGGTTTGATGACAAACATTACATTAATGTTATAATTCATTATAATGCATAAACAAATGATCTACACAGTTATAAAGACCTTATAATATTATGAACATTCAAAATTAATATCTTGACGCACTCTGACATTTTTAAATTCTAATAAGGTGTTTAACTCTGCAGACCATTATTTGTTTATAAATAATTATAAACATGTTAAGTTTTGTCATCAAACCCTGAGTTACATAATTAGAGCCTTATGATGCATTATTAGAGTCTATACGTATGCTTACAAAGCATTAATACTAAGTTATAAAGAGGCTTATAAATACAGGCTTCATGGAAAGTGTCAACAAAAACAAACTACAGCAATTGAGACATTTGACACAAATGACAAAAATGAACAAGGTTTTCTTAGGACAGCAGCCTTTGCTGTTTATGCATTGCATTTGCAGGTTTTATACTTAAGACTAAGTCTCTTAATTTTTCAGGTAAGACTGATTAAGCAACAGCCCACTTTGCAAGCAATGCCTTCATAATTTAAAGTCATGTTTTTTCTAAATAAAACCCTGACTAGATTTTGATTTCTTTAAAAACAATTTACATAAAGCATTATGACTATAAATGAAGTCTAGCACACATTTCTGAAATTGTTTCTAAACTAGAAAGTAATATGGCCTAGTTGTTACTGAAATAATAGCATTGTACATATAGTAACCAGTCAAACGTTTGGACACTACTTGGACACTATTTTTCCCTACATCATATATACTAAAGTATTCCAGACTATGAAGGGACACATAAGGAATCATGTAGTAAACTTAAAAGTGTTAAACAAACCAAAACATGTTTTAGATTTTACTTCAAAGTAGACACACAACTGATGTCTCAAACACATTAAGAGGCAAGAAATGCAAGTCATGAACTCTTGACAAGACACAGCTGTTAACTGAAAGCCATTACAGGTGACTACCTCATAAAGCTGACTGAGAAAATGCCAAGAAAGCTGGATCTAAGCAAGAATGTAAAATATAAAACATGTTCTGGATTGTTTACTAAATAATTACATATGTATTTATTCATAGTTTGGGTGACTTTAGTATTAATCTACAATGTAGACCATTTTTAAATAATGAAAAATCACTGAATGTCCAGTACAGTGAATTTGACTGGCACTGTATGTAAAAAAGGACAATGTCATAGTATTAGTCAGTGTGTGGAGGCCATTATAGTCTTTTATAGTGAAAAAAGTTCAGAATAGGTGATCCCTTTGTGATCATAATGGTGAGACTCTAAACATTGTTTTTAAAAAGACGGAATAATAGAAATGGAATAAAATAAAACTGATGTATTAAATATCAACACTATGCAGCCCCCCCCCCCCCAATGCACTTAAAAGGTGCACATAATCTCATTCTTAAACGATCTGCCACAAACATGATCTCTAGTCTGGTAGACAAGCTCCTTAAATGTTCTTTTTGCAATGTGGGAAATTTTATGTACTGTATATACCATGACCTGTAGATATTCCCTTTCTTTCAAATACTACTGCATCTCCAAAAATCAGAATATCTTGGAAAAAGATATTTTTTCATTTGTGTTCAGAATTTAAATCAAAAAGGTAAGGCGTCATATTTTATGAGGGTAAGTAAAAATGATCCGCACTCTGGCTGTAGACTGATTTTAGTCCGTTTTCAGAAAAGACAAATGCTTTATTTTTTGACATAATCTCCCTGCATTTCAATACATTTTGTCTAATTTTCCCGTCGTTAAAAATGTTTTTGGCTGAGCTGTGAGCCATAAATGCACCTCTGTCTTCAGCAGACGTGAATCTCCATCCTCTCATGACTTCTTTCAGGGGACCAAAGAGTTGACAGTCTTGACGCAGATCAGAACTATAAGGAGGCTTTAACACCTCAAAACTATTTTTGGAGAGTGTCAACAGTTTGGGCAGCATTATGTGGACGTGCTTTGTCATCAACACAACGCTTTTGGATAGCTGTGCTTTCCATTTTGTTAGAATTTTAGGCTTCAGCAAGAGAAAAACTTAATTTAAATAAACTAGTAGGGCCCTGAGTGGCTCAGCAGGCTAAGATGCCGACACAATGACCAGAGGATCTCGATTTTGAATCCTGGTAATGCTGTTCGCCATCGACAGCCGGGGCTCCCGAAAGCAAAGCACTCTCTCCCGAGAGATGGCACTCTCTCCCCATCACTTTCAACACTACATTTTCCGCTGGCTCAGGCGTCTACTGATTGGTCCATCGGAGCTGGGTATCCTGCGCTTTCCTCCGAGCACGTCGGCTCCCTAGTGATGGTGTATCAGCAGTAGTTTGAAAAGAGCCGGTGGCTGCATCACACGCATAGAAGGCTTGTGTTTGTCTTCACCCTCCTAGAGTCAGGGACGTTACAAAAAGTGATGGGGAAAGTGGACGAGATGGGTTAATTGGCTGCTACTAATTTGGGAGGGGAAAAATTAGTAAAAACTACAAATAAAAGAGAAAATAAGACACTGCAGCCAACAGAAGTTTTAATCTAAAGTGCAGATCATTTTTGACTCACTCTCATTCATAGCACAAAGTGACTTTTTGAAAAATTGTGACCAATGAACCTTACAAGAACATTCTCATTTTTTTGTTTCACTGCCTATATTTAATAAATGATGGTATTTACAGGGTGATTTTAGTATATAAATGTCAAGAGAATGTTTTTGAGATTATTCTGGTATTAAAAGTGCTGCCATTTAAGCTGTTACACACAATAGTCAATATTTATCAACCGTCTTAGGATAAGAATGCTGATCTAGGATCAGCTTCTGGCTTTAACATGGACCAACATATGACCAACATAGCTTAGCATTCTTACTGAGAACCTTAATAAAAGTGGGCCAGTGTTTTCTACAGCACTACAAATGGCACTCTATCAAGAAAAAGGTTTTTATTATTATTATTATTATCATTATTAAGTGGAGCTTAGTTACTGAATTAATTCTTTGAAACATAATTCACAAGAGTCGCAATCCTCTTTACCAGCTATCACTGCTGTCAGTCTGACTAAGATCCCATTTCTGAGTCTGAACTAACATTATAATGTGATGCCAACGACATAATCTAAAGAAAGAGAGCACACCTGAGCAGATTTGCTACTTGACCTTAAAGTCCTATAATGCTAAGAGTGGGAGAGGAAAACACCTTAATGATGATCTCTCAGAAGAAAACAAAGGGACATTCAAGCACATATGCAAGGCCACTCCATAAAAACTAGTGCATCTCCCAAAATTAGAATACTGTGAACAAGTTATTTTAAATTCAAAAAGGTTCACTGATATTTTTATGTATTACATGTAAAGTGACATTTCAAGCCGGTTTTGTTATATTAATTAAATATTAATTAAAAATTTATCAGATTTTCTCCCCACTGTGTTTGTCAGCCAATCGACCCGCCCATTCGTTGACTCTCCCCATCACTTGTAATGTCTCTGACTCTAGGATGATGCAGACTAACACAGGCCTCCTCCGATGCTTGTGAACTCAAGCTCCGCCTCTTTTCTAACTGCTACTGATGCATCGCCGCTGGGCAGCCAACACGCTCAAAGGAAAGCGCAGCATCCCCAGTTCTGATGGATCACCTGGCAGAAGTCTGAGCCAGTCGACATTACTTAGCAGTGCTGGGGAGAGAGTGCCATCTCACCCGCCCAGAGAGAGCCAATTTCTGCTCTCTCAGGCCCCATTATTTACCTTTTTGAATTAAATGAAACAATGAACTTCTTCACTATTCAGATTTTTAGGTCACGGTACATAATCTAGCTGAGCAGAGTGAGCTTTTTGTTTTCAGTTGAGAGACTTTGAGGTGAAGGGTTGTCCTTAAAAGTGCCAAGTTAGCCCAACGCAGTACAATGGTTCGAGCGTAGACGTCTACTGACCCATTAACTCCGTCTCTGAGGAGGTAAGGGATTTAGTTGTCTCCATGAATGGCCTTGCGGAGGATCCGGAGGCGGGACATGACCTCATCCCAGTCCAGGTACGCCCCCTCTAGGTGTCTTAGGTTTCCGACACCGGACAGGTAGCTCTTGCGGCCATGCAGCAGACGCCAGTTATCGAAGGTTACCAGATCACCTGAGCAGAGAAGAATTTCAGTTTTTACATCACATCATGGCATTAAAATGACCTTGTATCTACACTCGTACAGGTGCACTTTGCAGTACAAGTACAGACTGTAGCCTGTCTGTATACTTTAAGTCCACAGAGCAGCTATTATTTGTGTGGTGGATCATTCTAAGTGACACTGATGTGGTGGTGGTGTGTTAGTTGTGCTGATATGAGTGGATCACATGCAGGTTATCCAGTGTCCTGTGTGGGTCAGACCCATTGAAGAACAGGGTGAAAGGAGGCTAACAAACTGCAGAGAAATAGATGGACTACACACTATAACTGTAGAACTAGAGCGCCATCTACCTGCCCAGAGAAAGCACTGCCAATTTTGCTCTCTTGGGCCCCAGCTGTTGATGGCAAACAGCATGACCGGGATTCAAACTCATGATCCTCAGGTCATCGTGTCAGCGTCTTAGCCTGCTGAGCCACTCGGGGCCCCTAGTGAATGTAGATTTAAGGTGATTTTTAATGATCAGTATATACCAGAGGTGGGGGACTCGAGTCTCATGACTTGACTCGAGTCGCAATTTTGAAAACTCGAGACTTGCTTGACTAACGCTGGTGAACGACTCGACTTAGACTTGAGACAGATGACTCGAAAAGACTTGATTTTTCAAATATTTGCAATTTAAAAAAGTTAGATTACGTTAGAATATTTTATTTTAAAGCATGATCGGCTTACTTTACAGTGCATGCATCACGTAGAACGCTAAACAGCAGCAATAACGAGCCGTTGTAGCAAACGGAGCAAGGAGATCAAATGTTTAATATAATTTTCGTCTGATGAACATGTGAACAGTCAGCTTAAAAATGCACAAAATGCTGAAACGTGCAGCTTATTTTCTGAGATAATGAGAGAGAAAGGATATAACAGGATGACAACGCTATGAAACAGCTCTATATAAAAGTAAACACGTCAGATGCACGTCCTTCTACAAATCAATCAGTGTCGAGTGTAGGAAGACACACACCACGTAAGTGATGACGACAGTACGTGGGCGTGTCATAATAAAAGTCCTTTGAGCGAAAGCAAAAATGCAGTGTGAAAACAAACCTAACCGGACTACATGTATTAAAAATAAGAAACAAACAAAATGTATACAAAAAAAAAAAATAAAATAATAATAATAATAATAATAATAATAAAAATTAAAAAATACATTGGTTTTTGTATGCTACATGCTATTGTTATTTTGTTCTGTTCATATCTACCCTGACTAGCAATCTTGACATCTATGCATATGTAAAGATAAGATTGCTTAAATTTGAAAGTTATGCTGAAGTAAAATATTTGTTTAATGTTGTGGCAGAGATGTTTGCTAGTGTGGATATGAACTGGACAAAATAGCATGAGTAGTATGTGGCATACTAAAACATTATGTGAATGTATTAATGGTTTGATGTAATATGTTTGTAATAACATTTCAGACATTGTTTTTATAGGTAACATGTTTACATTTCAGGCAATATGTTTTTATTTATTTTTATATACTTATTTTTATTTGATCTACTATTCAGTTGATGATAAAATACTTTTTTGTGCTCAGAAATGTTCATTAAGAAGCACCTTTGAGAGATGCATTAATAGGTGATGGAGAAATGGTGTGACCCTCTTGATGGGGGAAGTAAGCCATTAAGTAAGTTATATAATTGTATGTTTGAGGTCTATTTGATGTTTAATAGGTTTAGTTTATGTTGAAATAAAACTCAATTTGTATACGACCATCTATATAGATTTAAATATATAAACTGGGGTAGATCAGACCATATTTGTATGACTTGACTTGTGACTTGCTTGACTTATAGCAGGGACTCGACTTGACTTGCTTGGTTCTCACCACAGTGACTTGGGACTTGCTTGAGACTTGAAGTCAATGACTTGAGACTTGCTTGTGACTTGCACATGAGGGACTTACTCCCACCTCTGGTATATACTAACTGCTCTTATAGGAGGAACTACACACTTTACTGTATTCTTCTGTGTTTTAATGAAGACAACACAGTATTCAGACATTATTATAAGACGTGTTTTGGATATTAGGAAATAACTACCTATATTTTTTTCTTTCCAAAAAGGAAGACGAGCCAAAGCCAAGATGAACCAGCTTATCTGTCTGAAGAGAAAAGATTTATGGTACTTACTCAACCTCTTGCCTTGGCAACCATTACAGCCCGACTTACTGTTTTCCATTAAAAATTGGCCTCTCTACCCATTTAAATTGTGAAATGGACCAAAGGCTTTACATGTGTTTAAACTGATAAAAAAACAACAGTGTGACAGATCAGGCATAACAACGTTTTTAGCCAAGTTCAGTGTCTGTTACTCATTTGGATGTCCAAGGGCCAGTAAAACTGTCCATTCTACTGAAATTCCATGACGGTACAGAGCGAGCCGGACAGCTCTGAAACGGTTCTGTTTGCTGGCACACAGACCTGGTTCCATTCTGTAGGTGACGACGTTCTCCGCTCGGTTCATTAGCTCTACGAAGGTCTTCAAGGAGTAGTAGAATGGCTGGACCTGGTCTACGGGTATGTCCAGAACAGAATCTCTCGTTGCATTGTTGTAGTTTATTCTCACCACACGACCTTCACTGTCCACACTGCGTACAGGAGAAAGAGAGACGGTCTGCATGACATAAGACAATATTCTGGATGAACAGAAGATGGCGCTGTTTTAACATTTTAATTTGAGACAAAGCAACTATATGGACAAAGGTATTGAGATCCCTGCTCATTCACTGATGTTGGATGATCACCACTGCACCTCATCCCAAAAGCATTGGATGGAGCACCATCATTCCATAGAACACAGCATCACTCAGTGTTTGGGCGCTTTATAGCGCTCTAGCTGACATCTGCCATTAGGCATGGTGCCAATATGTTCTTGGTTATCTGCTCCAGAGCCTTCTACAGTGTCAGTATTGCAGTGTTCAGTATCTTGCTATAGCTCTAGCGGACTCTGGAGTATAGTTAGGTGTGAATGTGCATGGCTGCTCACTCAATGATGCCGTTCTTGGACTGCACGCTGAAGTCGCAGTAGTCCGAGCCAGTGTCAGTGAAGTCTATACGCAGCGATGAGAGCGTGTTGAAGGCATCAGGGTTCTCTCTCCTTAGCAATTCGGCCATGTGAAAGCCGTCCACCACCTCGCTCTCACCACCCTGCTGGGCCTGCTTGAGACAGTGTAGGAACTGGACCTGTGAAATCATACACACACACAAACAAACAGGGTTATTCATATGTCAAAGGTATTTAACAATACTTTTCTTTTTGTACTACATTATAAATAAACACTGACGTCATCCAGACTAAGAATGAACACATAAGGAATCATGTAGTAAACTTAAAAGTGATAAACAAACCAAAACATGTTTTAGATTTTACTTCAAAGTAGACACACAACTGATGTCTCAAACACATTAAGAGGCAAGAAATGCAAGTCATGAGCTCTTGACATGACACAGCTGTTAACTGAAAGCCATTCCAGGTGACTACCTCATAAAGCTGACTGAGAAAATGCCAAGAAAGCTGAGCAAGAGGTGCCTACTGTGAAGAATGTAAAATATAAATATAATCTGGTTTGTTTACACATGAACTTGTTGGGACCATACCTAATGCCAGGTGTGGGCTAGAGGGGTATAAAAAAACCAAGCATTCAGTACTTTTAGGATAAGCGGAGTATGAGTTGAGGTGGTGATCATCCAGCATCCTGAACACTGTTTTTGCTGAATGCAATCAAATCCTAACAACAATGCTCCAAAATCTTCCCTAGACAGTACAGGCAGTTACTCCAACAAAAGCAGGAAACTTTTTAATCCCCCTGATTTAAGAAAAAACTAAAGTATGTGTCCCAATATGTGACCCCGAGTGGCTCAGTGGGAAAAGACGCTGACACTATGATAAGAGGATCGCGAGTTCAAATCCCGGTAATGCTGTTCGCCATCGACAGCCGAGACCCAAGAGAGCAAAAATAGGCTGTGTTCTCTGTGGGCGGGTAGATGGCGCTCTCTCTCACTCTCAATACAATGGCTCAGGTGTCTACTGATTGGTCCATTCGGAGCTGGGGATCCTGCGCTTTCCTCCGAGCGCGTTGGCTCCCCAGTGACAGTGCATCAGCGGTAGTTCGAAAAGAAGCGGTGGCCTCATCACACACATCAGAGGAGGCTTGTGCATGTCTTTGACCTCTTAAGAGTGATGGGCAGAGCCCCCTAGTGGATGGGATGAGTTAATTGGCCACTACTACATTGGGAAGGGGATCAAATTGGCAAAATACTAGAAATAAAATTATAAAAACAAAAAAAATGTGATTGTGTTGATTAAAGCTTTGTCATTATATTTAATATTTCAATCATTTCTTTGTTTTTCTCGCAAACATTCTCAGAGTGACCCAATATAATCTACTTCATTTTATAAACCGCTTAGAAAGATGTTATAAACGTAAAGAAATGTCATGCATCTGCCTCTACTGTACATTTATATACATTGCACTGGTGTAGCACTGGTACTCTGCAGCAGCCAGTACTGTTTGCTGGACTGTACTCACCCCAGGAGGATGGTGCAGGGCAGGGTAGTCAGTGTGCAGGCTCAGCTTTCCTGATGTGTATGCTACGTTGTTGGCCAAGGGCTTGTCCTGCACTTGCCACGTGTGTCTGCAGAAACAAGCCAAAGCAGAGAGTTCAGAACAGGTGTCTTCAGCCCAGTTAAACTTTACTGCATCTCCATGAATGTGAGCAAGAAACCAAAGCTGTAAAACATGTAGTGTGGTCACATGGGAGATTTTAAAAACCAGAAGAAATGGACATAACAGACGTTTCTGTTATGAAAATACTCAAATTCAGGCTGTGCCAGGCTTGTGATTACTACTGTGTAATCTGCCCCTCGCTCAGGCTGTACTAACAGCAGTCTGCTGTGTAGGTTGGCTTAAGGAAGTCATTAAAATGATAAATAAGAAATAAGTAACTGAGAAGTGTTAAATGAAAGCTCTGCTACTTCTGTCAATTATGCTATTGTTATATTTTCGCTGCCCTCGTTAAGAACAGCTGTGGGTGATTATGCACAAGGTCCTGCCAAGGTCTAATGCTTTCACAGTAGGAGAGAATCTGTAAGTGCACTAATATACATATACATCACCTCCTGTCAGAAAATTCATGCAGTTTTCAAAAGTAAAAGCTTGCGCGAAAGTTCTGCAATTAATGCTTTAGCGCTCGGCTAATAACACGACGTCACTCATTCGTCTGGCTTACCGGCCAATCATAAGCTACTACTTGACTTTAAAAGAAAACATCTGCTCTATCAATTTCAGATCATAACGAAAGGCATCGACGTCACCCTCCTTCCTCCCAACCACCACCAGGGTGGCCCCAGCCCTACTGCCCAGGGGGGTGCCAACCAATTTGGCAGGACCTGCAAGAGTCTTAATCCTGAAATACCTGGGCCTTAGCCAAAAACTCTAATATTTAATGTACTGTAATCTCCATCTATTAATAATATCCTTCGAATCCGGGTCAGCCCAAGGTTTCTTCCTCTTATCCCTTGCCACCATCTCCTCAGGCTTGCTCAGGCTTGCTAGGACCTGGATCATCACTTCCTATAAATCTGTATATTACGACTCATTTTAATACATTGTATCTGTACAAGCAGAGCTTTGCTCCTATTGTAAGACTGGAAGAGGAGGGGGTGGATGGACAGATTAGGGACATATGGCACTAGAGAGTAGAGTCAGTAAAACACTGGGCTGTGTCATGTTACAGAAAGCCCAGACGTGTTCTGGAAACTCCTAAGGTTAGGCCACCACGGACTCCTCTGCAGTAGCTTCTTACACAGTGAGGTCATTCTTTGGCAGTTGCTGACCACTCGGATCCAGTGTGGGGGGTCTGGAGCTCAGGTGAGACTGTCTAAATTATTCCCCAGCCTGGGGGACCACGTCTCTCACTCTTAACACAGAAGCCAACAGTCAGCACTGTGTTTCCATCCCATCTGTCTCTTCTGTGTAAACTATTTCCTCCTTATCTCTCGTATGCTTGTTTTGGCCGTCATTTTCTATATCTTGATTTCGGCCACTTTTTTCTTTCGGCAGAGCTTTCCTGTCTCTTTCATTCTGAGATCTCGTAAGTAAATAAATACTCAAACACAAAAAAACCATCACTATCAAGACAGATAGGCTGTAAGTGCACTTTGAGTTCATTACCCTTCTGTAGGGCTGCCACGATTAGTCGACTAGTCACGATTATGTCGACTATTAAAATAGTCGACAACTAATTTAATAGTCGATGCATTGTTTTTGTTTTTACTTTCGTTTTCTCTCCAAACTGCTGCGTACTCACCTTTTACTGCTGCTTCTTCCTTTCTGTCCTTGACGCACATGCGCAGTAGTGATAACCGGGGTAGCCCGTGGATGACGTCACAGGACGTTATATACAGACAGGCTCAAAAGAGTACCCGGCGACGGAGCTCAAAAGAGTGGGCCAAGATCATTTTAAGAAAATGAAAGAGAAACGTGTGCAATGCAGTATCTGCAAGGCAAAATGTGCCTTCCACGGCAGCACAACTGCGATGCACGAGTACCTGAAAAGGAAGCTGTTGTGCCTGATTGTGACAATGATGAAGAGGGACCGTCATCTCGGTAAGCTAAATTGCTAGTTAGCTGCTAAACAGAGCGTAAACAGAGAGTTAACTTGCTGCTTACTCATATTTATAGCTGTAAAAGTTAACATTAGTGATGACGATTTGATTCATCAGCCTTAGAACACATTCATGTGTTTTCTGTAACGTTATAACAGTCATGTGATTGAATAGCTATGCTAATGTTTTCTAACGTTACGTTTCAGTGCTACGTTTACACTTTATGCTAAACAGTTAAATAATTGTTTGTTGCAACAGGCTGTATATTTCATTAAAGGTTTAATGAACTATAATAATTGTTTTTATTTTTAGTTAGCATATAGCTGAAATCTAATGATGGTTATATAATAACAGCTGCATTCTAGTGCGATAAGCTCTATGTTTTATATTCAATTAACGTGTGATCTGATTAGTCGACTAATCGCAAAAATAATCGGTGATTAGTCGACTATAAAAATAATCGTTTGTGGCAGCCCTACCCTTCAGTTTAAGTAGAGGTCAGCATCAGAGTCATTTATTATATTTGATTTTTGACCCAATTTTACCCCCAAATGTGTCATTAGCCAAATGACCCACCCATCAGCTAGGACTCTCCCATTCACTTGTAATGTCTCTGACTCTAAGAGGGTGAAGACTAGCACAGGCCTCCTCTGATGCATGTGAAGTCAGCCACCACCTCTTTCCCAACTGATGCCGATACATCACGGATGGGCAGCCGACATGCTCGGAGGAAAGCACAGGATTCCCAGCTCTGATGGATCAGCTGGCAGACACCTGAGCCAGCGGACATTGCACAACATGACCGAGATTCAAACTGGCAATCCTCTGATCACCTTAGTCCACCGAGTCACTCGGGGCCTGTCAGGATTCATTTAATTGTATAAAATGTTTGATTTGGACTTCATTTAAGCCATAAAATTCTTTCATCAAGTTAATTGTGTTTGGTCGATGAGTCACAGCACAGAGAGTCCTCAGAAAAGCTCCTTGGCTGAGTTTTGCAGCTTGCTTCCCACTAAACTGACACGTCCGGATTTGGGACGGATGCTAGAAGTTTTCGTTAAAGAAAATGACAAGGCTAAACTTTTAGTTCACTGGACATCGAGTGTGAGCAGAACAATAATCAGCAGTGTTACATTAATAACTATTTAAAATTCAGTTCAATTAACATTGTTATGCAGTCAGGATGCTCTCTGTGCACTTGTATTGGGCGACTCGTGTATGTGTGCTCTGTACCCATAGAAGGTGAGTCTGAGGTAGCCAATTCTCTGACTGAGCCTGGCCACTTGACCCTGATCCACTGGCGCCCCCTTCAGATAGACGATGCCAACACGTCTCAGGGTCAAAAGCCAATCCAGAGCAGCTTTATCATCATGGAGGACGTCCTCAAAGTCCAGCGTGGGGATCTGCAGACCAGAGTTCCAAAAATCTCGCTCTGAAACATCAGACACACACATATTTACTCAGTTAAACACAGAACAATAGACCAAAACACAAAATAATATCAGGCAATATAAAGACATCTTAATACTGCAACATGGCAAATAAAACTGGTAACTACCATAAAAGTTATTTGTGCATTAGGGGTTGACCAATCATTTTGTCAGAGCTTTTACAGATGATAAAAACACGGGATTATGACAAATATTTGGGAGATATATATATATTTATTCATTTATTTATAAGCAGATTTGACTGATATACTCAACATGTGGTCCATATTTCTAACAATCAAATAAAGCTCAACACGGGACTTTGGTCCAGACTAAAGAAGTGTGTTTTTATCATGTCTGCATCAGATAACAATACACACTTCTATCATTCAAGAGCTGATGCTGATAAACAAGAAAAAAAAAAACGCTAAATAGAATGAATTCATGTTTGTAAACAAAGGGCTTTGAGATGGATGGATAACCCTTAACAGATGAGTACCGTGTGGAGCACAACAGACTTGGAATTTACTTCGAAATTTTGACAACACTGTAATTAAGATCAACCAATTTAGCCAATGTGATTTTTCACACAATGGAATTTGACCTCCACATTTAACCCAGTGAAACACACACACACACACACTCTCGGCTCTGAGAATTTGTGCCCGAAGCGGTGGGCAGCCCTTATCCACCGGCGCCCGGGGAGTAGTTAGGGGGTTAGGTGCCTTGCTCAAGGGCACTTCAGTCATGTCCTGTCTGGGGATTGAACCAGCGACCTTCTGGTCACAAGACCAGATCCTTACCACTAGGCCATGGCTGTCCCTGCCACATGTACACCTGCTAACACTTAGGGTTTATATATTTATTTATTTATTAATGGAATTAATAATAGTGAACACACTAGGCTGTGAACATTTGTCCAAAGTGGTGGGCAGCCCTATCCACTTCGCCCAGGGTGCAGCTGGGGGTTAGGTGCCTCGCTCAGTGGCTCTTCAGTCATGACCATGACCATCCAGTCACAAGAACAGACCCCTAACCACCAGCTCACGGCCGCCCAAATGTATTTGTTTTTAATTTCCCACTGAAAAAAGTAAAGCTACACAATGATGTCTGTGGATTCAATGCCTGAAAAAAAACATACAGCTGCAGACTCATTTTAT
>BRDA01004845.1:15002-27702 GCA_036984385.1 Crenuchus spilurus
CTGGGCAACTGGAGCAGTATCAGATTTGCAATTACCCATGTGAATAAACTGACGTCTATCTGTTAAATAGGAGGTGAACCAAGAAAGAACTGAACTTGAGAAACGAAGAACACCAAGTCGTGATATTAGAGTGGCATGGTTAACAGTATCAAAGGCAGCAGTGAGATTGAGGAGTAAAAGAAGAGAAGCGTAGCCATTATCAGAAGAAAGGAGGAGGTCATTTAATACATAAGTCAGAGCTGTCTCAGTGCTGTGCCGAGCACGGAAACCAGATTGAAAACTGTCAAATCATGAACTGAGGATTGGTGAAGCTGTTGATGATGATGATAGGGCAACAGCATGGGAGGGAGCGGTCTCAAGCTTTATGTACAGTTGTACATCATCGGCATAGCAGTAGAATGAGACTCCATAATGACTAATAACCTGGCCAAGTGGGAGCATATATAATATAAAGAGGATGGCTCCAAGGACTGACCCCTGGGGAACACCACAGGTCACTGTGTGAAGGAAGAAAGAGAAGGAAGATAATGAGGAGGAAGATGAGGATGAGAAGAACGAAAAGGATGAGAAAGAAAAGGAGGAGGAGAAGAAAGAAGAGGATGAGAAGAAAAAATAGGAAAAAAAGGGTGAGAAGAAAGGAGGAGAAAAGAGGAGGATGTGAAGGAGAGACTTAGAAGAAGAGGATGAGAAGAAAGAAGGAGAAGAAGAAGGAGAAGAAGAAGGAGGAGGAAGAATATTATTCTTGGACCTTTAGCTAGGTTGATCAAACCTGCACATCAACAGAAAACAGGAGAGTGAATTACGACTATTTTTGATGGCAACATTAAAATAATGTAATAATAATACGTTACACTTATATAGCGCCCTTCACAGACCCAAGGATGCTTTACAATCAGTGGAAAAAAAAGCAAAACAATGGGGGGGGTGGGGGTGGCTATTTTAATGCTACTATAAAATCTCATGTTCTGGAATATGTCCAAATAAGTCAAGGCATGATGTTCTTCACTTAAAAGGGTAGTCATGACAACCAGAAAGCTGTATATGCGAGATCTATCTACCGGTCATTTATCTTTTGATTTTCAAATAACTGCACAAACATTTTATAGAAATTAATGTCTTAATAAACTACACAGGGAGAGCACCTACAGATTCCACTTCTTTATGACTTAAAAAAATGATTTGGTGATGCCATCTTGCTGGCTGTCCCAATAAAGACAGCAGTCTTTGGAAGAAGTCTTTTGTGAATTTCATAGCAAAATTATAGAGGGTCTTTTTTTAGATTGCTTAGCAACATCAAAAGACCAAAGCAAGGACCAACTAAAACCACAATCATAACCAGCAAGCACGTAAAGCAAAGCTGCTCAGTCTTAAACTTGTCTTTAAAAAAAATGTCATCCATCGTTTTATAAATTCAGTTGAAGCTGTGAATTAACAGTGATGTTTCCATAATTAAGGGCAGGGCCAGAATGAAACGGTTTTCAGATCAGGAGCTGCATGATGCTCGGCTGGCCTTCAATTAAGTTCTCTCATATCACTCCACTGCTGCATTCACTTCACTGGCTTCCTGTAGCTGCTCACATCAGATTAAAAACCCTGATGCTCACCTACAAAGCAAAAAATGGACCAGCCCCTCTTATACGGCTTGGCTTGACCCTCCATCCTTCAAGACGTGGAAGACTAGCATCAAGACTCTTCTCCGTCCTAGTACCCAGGTGGTGGAACAAAGTCCCTCACAGTCTTCAAACACAGACTGAAGAGCATCTCTTTGTAAAGCACTTAAGCATCACTAGTTTAAAACACTTATTGTAATGCATTCAAATGCCCTTATATTGTGTATCTTTCTTCTTTCTAGGTATTAGTAATGGTTTTGTTATAAAAGTGTCTGAACTGAAGAGTAGTTTGGACTCTAACCTGTGCAAGCTGAGAATTCTCTTAATGGAAATAAAGTTCTGTTGTACATCTCTCAGGATAAGAGTGTCTGCTAAGTGTCATTAATGTAAATGAAAAAAGCTTAAGTAAGGCATTTGACAGCTAAATATGCTAGAAAATTAATGCCTGCTAAATTATCACTGAATCTGTGCTCACCTTGACACATTCTCCAAATGCTGCTCTGTTCATTTTTTTTTACATTTTATCAAGCTATATCAGCTAAACTTTAAACTGCCATACTGAACATTAAAAGGTTAATCCCAACCTTATGAGGCTTATTACCTGACCAGTTATGATCAACTAACTGAGAGTATACCACTTAGCTATACTGACATTTTTGAAAATGCCTTTTCAATTGAACCATATTTTTGTCCATTATTTTGAATCAGCATTAAAACTAGATACATTGTTCTGTTCAAATTCATGCCAAGAAAGAGCAGCACAGATACCATTTTTGCTTTGAGACTGTTGATGGAGGTATAGAGAAGATCAGAAAGAGCTACACTGTGTCTTTGTGGATTTAGAGAAAGCTTATGACAGGGTGCCAAGGGAGGAACTGATGTTGTATGAGGAAGTCTGGAGTGGCTGAAAAGTATGTTAGACTGGTTCTGAACATGTATGAGAACAGCATGACAGTGGTGAGATGTGCTGTAGGAGTGACAGACAGCTTCAAGGTGGAGGTGTGACTGCATCAAGGATCAGCCCTAAGCCCATTCTTATTTGCTCTGGTGATGGACAGACTAACAGATGAGGTTAGACAGGAATCGCCTTGGACTATGATGTTTGCAGATGATTTTGTGATCTGTAGTGAGAGCAGGGAACAGGTAGAAGAGAACTTGGAGAGGTGGAGGTATGCTCTGGAAAGGAGAGGAATGAAAGTCAACTGTAGTAAGACAGAATACATGTGTGTGAATGAGAGAGAGGAAGGTCGAACAGTCAGGCTACAGGGATCAGTGGTCACAACGGTGCAGGAGTCCAGGTACTTGGGATCAAGTGTCCAAGGAAATGGGAAGTGTGGAAAGGAGGTGAAGAAGAGAGTACAGGCAGGATGGAATGGCTGGAAAAAAAATATCAGGAGTGATGTGTAACAAAAGGGTCTCAACTAAAGTGAAAGGACAGATTTATAAGAGAGTAGTGAGACCAGCCTTGTTGTATGGTTTGGAGACAGTGGCACCAACAAAGAGACAGGAAGCAGAGCTGGAGGTGGCAGAGCTTAAGATGCTGAGGTTCTCTTTGGGAGTGACCAGGATAGACAGGATTAGAAAGAGAACATCAGAGGGACAACACAGGTTGGAAAATTGGGAGACAAAGTTTGAGAGGGCAGACTGAGATGGTTTGGACACGTACAGAGGAGGGACAGCGGATATATTGGTAGGAGAATTTTGGAGATGGAGCTGCCAGGCAGAAGGCAGAGAGGAAGGCCAAAGAGGAGATATAAGGATGTGGTCAATGTAGATATGAAGGGAGTTGCTGTGAGGGCAGAAGATGCAGAGGACAGAGTGAGGTAGAGGAGATTGACTCGCTGTGGCGATCCCTGATAAAGAGAGGCCGAAAGGAGAAGATGATTGTTCTGTTCAAAATTACTTTCATCCAAATGTGCATTTTCATCATTAACTCATATTTGAATTTCATTTTGACAGCTTTGAAATCAATCAATCTTAAGTAATTATTTAACAATCAACAAATCATACCATATCTGCAAGGTTTGGACTATCACCTCCCATGAATTTCTTCTTTCCAACAGCTGCCACCCAGTCATTGACAGCCTTGTAGAGATCCTGCCTCACATCATCCTGCAAATTGTATCTGTGTGGGAAATATGCAAAAATACATTAATTTAATAAATTCAAATGGAAATGAGTACCATGTTCATTGTTTCAGGCAACAAAATTCTAATAAAACCCATTATTAGCATTCAAAAGATCAGAGATAAGTAATGGTTGCAGTAACCTATTTCTGAGTCGTTTTGAGATGATCCACATGGCAGCTGCACCAAAATACTTGGCAAAAAAAGCCTCAAAATTGCTAAACTTCCCTTCACGCACTATGTAGTCAAATGAAGCCAGAGCCTCTCCTGGTGTGCGGTAGACATTAGGAGAAATAAGGTGCACAAGCCAATCATCTGCCCATTTACGCCATTTGATTTCTTCTCTGAAAGTGTAAGCAGACAAGCATTTAGAAATGGGAATTTAAGACACCTTGTGAAATTCATATATACGGCATCTAAAAGATCACAGGCATCACTTACTTTCTGGAATTCTTTTCTGGATACAGCTGCCCACAGTCTGCATCATTTACCATCACCCAGTACTTGTTGCCAAACTCTGTTGTCTCTTTCCCGCTCTCGTTTCTTGCTTTTATTTCAGGATAACAGGCAAGAATCTGTGGTATTGTCTTCTCTCTAAGAAGGGGTTTGTAAGGTGGCAAGCTGTAAACTACTTCACATAAATTCAAACAGTTAAATAATGTTTCCTACAAATTAGTATTGTAGTATAGCAAAACTTCACTTACATACATATTTTGTATTTGTCAATACTCAAACTCACTTGCTAATCAGGTAGGTCATTAGAGCACTAATAATGACAGATGAGTCATTTAGTTGCTGTCAAAAAGGGAACAAAAGACAATTAAAATTTACATTGTGATATGTGCTTGTATGGATAGGCGTGCAGAAATAGACATCAGGTGGTGCTAAAGCACCACCAACTCTGCCCTTTATCAATGAAAGTGCCCTTTTGAAACTTCGTTTTTTTTTATTATTATTATTATTATTATTATTAACATTTTCCTGAGGTTGGTCTGAAATGATCTTTTGAAAACCTGAGCGATTAAAAACAATGCCCTGAAATGAGCCACCACCTCGCACACACCCGACCTCTCTCTTCCTTTGTCACACCAGATGCGCTGCAGCAGCTCAGTTCAGTTAAGCGAGTGGAAGGAAGCGTCTTCAGCACAGCACACACGGTCACAGATAAACTAGTCGCTCTAGCCCAAATCAACAATAGATAATGTGAGGACGACCAAATACAAATAATTAAGGTAGAGTTTGCAAATCTATGTGTTAAGCTGAACGTTTTCTGTTGTATAGGTTTTGTTAGGCAACATAAATTAACACATTCATTTGTGAAAGAAGAAAAGGGAAGTTCCCCATTACCTGTGATTTGATATGGATTTTATCAGTAGGTGGTGTGACTTTTTTCCATTGAAAACTCACATTTAGAGAATGTTACAAATAAAAGTCAAATTTCATTCAACATGTGCGTGTAATTTTTTTTTATAATGAAGTGTTCCACGTGCGCTAAAGTGCCCTTTTTACCTTCTGAGCACTTGCCCCCCAAAATGTCTGTGCACGCCACTGCTTGTATGATTACATTTTGCAACCCACAATATCACCTGTTACTTACTGTTTTTCCATTCACCATCAGAATAGGAACTTTTCTGTAAGCAGACCACTTGATTTCATGTCGCATAACAGGATTTACCTCCACAATTTCATATGGAATGCCATGGTAGTCTAAGAACACTCGCACTTTACTGCAGAAAGGACAGGTCTTGTATTGGTACAACGCCAACTTCAGATCTGTTCCAAGATCTGGTGCCTACAGAAAAGGATTATTTGCAACAGTGTGAGTGCCGAGTCCAATTTTTTACTTATTGAAACAGAGGGTACACAAAACCAGCCAACTAAAGCATATTAATTTCGAATAATGAACAAGATGGTATTACAATGCCTACAATGAATTTCAACTGTCCACCTTTAACAAATACTAATGATTACTTAGAATTTAGATTGACAATAAATCAGACTCCTCTCTGGAAGCTCCAACAATTCTGTGAAAAGTAGAGTAAACGATTATTGTAAAAACAAAACAAAACACCTTTCCTTCTTCTGCAAGGTGCTGTTGCAGAGCGAATTTCATTGTGTGGTAAAAACCGAATCCACCACCAAGTACGACCGCACAACCCAACAAAGCGCCGCCACGCGACACAACAGAACGAATAAGTCTCGATCCTAACCGGAAACTAGTTCCATAAGTTCTTCTTGAACTTCGCAAGGACGTTTTAATACATGAAGCAGGTGTGTCATATACTAGTCGGCCGACTTTGTTAAACAACTGAACATAGGCAGCTGCCATATTGAATTAAGTACCTACGGCATGCAAGATAGAAAAATGCTAAAGTTCCCGGAGTTAAAATGCAAATCTCAAGTATTAGATATATGTGTCACTACTCGATCTGAACAGGAAACCCAATTTGGACTAGGCATGCGTGATACATGCACGTCTTAAAGGGAAAGTCCTAAAATTATATCCGGAAATAACGTGCCTGTACTGCGCATGATTAGTCCAAATAGGGTTTCTTGTGACGGAAGGCTATGGTGAAAGGGCAGATGGGTAATGTAGTTAAGAGCAGACAGAATCGGAGGACGAGCGAATGAGTGTGGGAGAGAGCAAGTGTGTGTGTGTGTGTGTGTGTGTGAGTGAGAGAGAGAGAGAGAGAGAGAGAGAGAGAGAGAGAGAAAGAGAAAGAGAGAATGGATAATGCTCGTAAGAGTGAGGTGAGGACATGATAGGGGACGTAACAATTTAATATTGAACTAATAAAAAAATAACGACATTTTCTCTAGGCCTTACTGCTTGCATGACTTCTAATGGCTGGAAAATCGTTAATAATTATCCGATTTTCAAAATGTAAGTTATTTACAAAAAAAAGAATTAAATTGTGTAATGCTGCTATCGCATGGCCACTGACATAAATATAGTCATGTTTTCTTGCCTTGCTGATACTAGCTATTGACCGATGGCTCTACACAAATTATAATTTTTTTCAACCTGTCGACTGTCTTAATCCAAAGTAAAGAACACGGAGACCTCCGTAAATAAAATGTAGAATGTAAATGTAGAAATATTCAATGCTATCATCCGAGTTAATTTAATGTTACAGTATTGAAATACTTGTAATAAATTTTCATGGAAATCCTGTATGTTGTTGCTGGTGTTATTGTTCCAACTAAATGGCAGCAGTTTTTTAATGTTTAAGTTCATTTATTAACATTCATACAATTCTACATGTTTTCACACCTTTAAGTTATACCTGACTACTTGTATTCAAGCCAGTTAATGTCTTTGTGAAGAGAAATATTCCATATAAGAAATAGCAAGACTTCCATCTGTAGAATAAGACATTTTAGACATTATTTTTGACCAAGGTTGTATACAAGACTTTATAAGACTTTGCAAGCATTCACAGGAACCCTGTAGTAGGTACTGATCTATAGATAGATAGATAGATAGATATATACTTTATTAATCCCTTGCGGGAAATTCAGGGATTTTACATAATACATAATACAGCATCAATACATGTATGTGGGCATGTCTTTACTGTCCTTGAAAGAGAACAAATTTGTTCAACTTTTGTCTGATCTTTTTACCTAATAAATCATTTTAAAATGAATACATACTTGTGGAATGTGATCCCCTGGTCTCTGCTGACAGAATTCCAATAAGTAAAGCGCTAAAACACAAAACATTGCAGCCCTTTCATTGTTTGTAAACGCTGTCTTTTTTCCGATCTTGCCCTGCTTCCACACAACATGGAGGCTCCATGCCGGCGCATTCAAAAGTCACGTGTGTCCTATCCAGTAATATAG
Source organism: Crenuchus spilurus (assembly GCA_036984385.1). Classification (NCBI taxonomy): domain Eukaryota; kingdom Metazoa; phylum Chordata; class Actinopteri; order Characiformes; family Crenuchidae; genus Crenuchus; species Crenuchus spilurus. The sequence goes on from BRDA01004845.1 coordinate 22,585, forward strand.
ATCATTGGTTGCAGCGGGCATCCCTCATGACTGAGGGCCCTCATCTGTGTGGTAATGACTGGGTTTTTCAACAAGACAATGTTGCAATTCACAATGCCCGCCTGAAAAAGGACTTCTTCCAGGAGGATAGCATCACTCTTTTGGACCATCCTGTGTGTTCCCCTGATCTAAATCCAATTGAGAACATTTGGGGATGGATGGCAAGGGAAGTTTACAAGAAAGTTCCAGACAGTGGAGGCCCTTCGTGAAGCCATCTTCAACACTTGGAGCAACATTCCCACTAGCCTCCTGAAAACACTTGCATCAAGCTGCCTGTAACATTGTGTTAATGGGATGTTTATAGAGACGCTGTACTGTAGATTGGGAGCTTGGCCTATAGGGGAACTTTTATTTTGACATGCCTTGGGTTACACAGGTGAGCAGGAAGTGATTTGGTTAGCTGCTCAAGTAGAATGGTGAGATCCATTGTGAGGAAAAGAACAATGGATCCACCAAACTGACAAGATGAAAGAGTTGTGGTAAACCAGATAATCATTAGCACTCTGCTGAAGGTGAACAAGGTAAAGTTATGAAAATCTGTTCAGTTACTAAAATTAAAATCCTTTATCCCTAAGAGATTAGTAGTGAACTGAGGCCTAATTGTTTGGTCTATTAGTAAAGAATATAACATATAGTATTTTAAGGTTTCAACGTTGTATTAGTATTTGGTAACGAATTAATGGTATAGATGTCCAACATTTAAATTTGAATATTTTTATATTATTAAAATACATGTTTTGGGGTAATGGTAGCATGTTGCTAATTTGCGAGCTGATGTCATGGACTTGCAGTTGGTTTTATATTGTGAATAAGCAGTGTTTTTCTCTCTTTTATTTGTTTAGTTCTTACAGTGTGTTTGTGTGAGAACTAAAGAATAAAGAACACATAGACCATCAGTTGAGAGCCAATCTATTATTCAGCGGGGATGCTACACTGCCTAAACGATTGAATGATTGACAAGAATGGTGGAGCTACTCATTAGTGAGTCCTTTTTTTGACACTTTGATTTCTGTTTTGAGGGATTTTTTTTTTTTTTTTAGCTATGGTCTTAAACATTTGATCAGCTGATGAACAGCCTATTTCAGTTAAATTGTGGTTTTCAGGGCGGTACGGTGGCTTAGTGGTTAGCACGTTCGCCTCTCAGCGCTGGGGTCTTAGGTTCGAGTCCCCATCAGAGCAGAGTTTCCATATTCTCCCCGTGTCTGCGTGGGTTTCCTCCCACAGTCCAAAAACATTGGGTACTCTAAAATTGTCCGTGTGTGTGTGTCACCCAGCGATGGACTGGTGCCCTGTCCTGGGCTTAGTTGAATAGTGTAATGCCCTGCGCCCGGTGAAGGGGTAGGGGACTAACCGCAACCCTGATAAGGTTTAAGCGGGTGTGAAAATGGATGGATGGATGGATGGATGGATGCTGTTTTCAATAAATTCCCTGCTCAAAAGCTTTTGTCTCTCGCACCCATTTCTTCTTTTAGAATTGTGAAGCTCTACTTAGAACCTTCTTAAGATCCAAATTCTTGCAATTTTTTAACTGGACTTAAGATTTTGATCAGGAGTGTACTTTGTAAATTAAATTCTCAAGAAAAATTACTTTTTTTTCATGATATTACAATTTTTGAGATGCACAAGTACATTTATCAATTTATCTTCTAACCACTTATCCTCGGTCGCAAGGGGTTACAGCCCATCCCAGCATTTGTTGGGCAGATAGATGCCCAACATCTACATAAGCAGTGTAGATGCTGTCATAAATGTTCTCTTTATTTATTTATTTATTGAACATAAAAGTTATGTCAATAGGAATGATCTAGAATTACACTAATTTACATAAATATTTTATACAATTTCAACCTGTCACAGCTGTAGTTACCAGGTGTTGTGTACTCATGGAAAAAGGAGATGGTAATTTTGCTATTCTACATTTATTTCTGGCCATTTCTTCTATTTTATAAATAAAACATCTGTCTGTTTTCTCTTTAGGCTACTTTCATAAGAATGTAGGAAATGTTCTCCACAGCAAACCGCAAAGAAAAAAACATGTTTTCTGGCTCTGTAGGTTAATGTGTAGAATAAAAATGAAATGTGATTAATGGCTGATGTTTATGAGTTATTCATATTTTTTATGAAAATGCTTAATTGTTCATTAAACTTTTAAATCAAATATAAAATACTGCATTCTTATTTTTAAAAAAATTGGCAAAATGCTGTATATATATTTTAAGGTATAGTAGGGAAAATAACAAAACAACTGTGGAGAAATGGTGAGGAAATCACTTGTATGGAGTGTTTCAAAAACAGGGTTTACCACTGTAATAAAAAAATACTGCCATACTAAGATTGGTCCACTAGGTGTCAGCAACATACAAATCAATATTTACTTTCTCTCAGCTGTATGTACATTAATTATTAGTCAGGAAAATGTACTGAATTATGTATATATGTTTCAAAGATTATGTATTATTCTAAATGTCATTAATACTGTAATTTGTTTATATTTGTTTGTCAAGTCAAATTTATTTATGTAGTGCTTTTTACAACTGATGTCTTCACAAAGAAGCTTTATGGAGTAATAATAGCATAAACAAAACTTGGGCGCAATCAGACTCACATGGGGGGAACCAGTTTTTCATTTTTTCAGTCATCATAGAAACCTATTTAGGTATACTGATATGGTGACAGTAGTGAAACAATGTAAAAATAGTATTAAAAATAGTAATAATACTAATGGTAACAGCAATTAGACTCCATATAAACTCATTAGTAGTGTAGGGAAGGTCGCTAATCTGTGTCATAGTTGTTGCTTGGATATCATGTTCTCATACTTCACATGTGGTCACAGGATTCTGTTGGCTGAAAATTTTTGATTGACAGATTATTCTCAGTCCAGCAGTGACAATGAGTCACACATGAAACATCACTCATTTACAAATGTATATGAGCATGGATATAAAGTCAGTGTATGAGAGTGAGGCAAGAACTAGTGAAAAAAAAAATGAAAAGAGTAAAATGGAGCAGTTCCAAAGTCTCATGTAGAAAGTGCATTTGGTCCTTTTCTTATGCACCCATAGCAATCTCCCTATTTTGACAGCAGTAAAAAAAAATGGTTAACTATACGTAAAATATATGTAACTATATGTATACTCCAGAGAAGCCAGTCTTCACTGAAGGGTGGGCAGGTGTCCTATACTGCATACCAGTACACCTATGAAGTACTGTAAATCAGGTATAAAAAATTACATTTTAAAAAGTTGAATTAATGTACTGAATCAATGCTCAGGAAACACAATAAATATCTGTTGACATGTGATAGTCACCTTCTGCAACAACAGCTAATAAGTAATTTGCAAAAACTGACAATTTTATGATAAATGCTCTTTTTAGGTTACTCTTGATGTTTTCTAAAAATGTATAAATCTGTGGTAATCAGGTTATAAACTTGATAATGGCATTTGAGATGTCCCATTATACCGAATGGACTTGGAAGACTTGTGTTCCTATATTCAGAAATGACCTACATTTTTACAGTGGGGGGAAAAAAAGTATTTGGTCAGTCACTGATTATGCAAGTTCTCCTACTTAGAAAGATGAGAGAGATCTATAATTTTCATCATAGATACACTTCAACTATGAGAGACAAAAGAAGAAAAAAAATCCAGGAAATCACATTGTTGGATTTTAAAATATATATATTTCTTAATTATGGTGGAAAATAAGTATTTGGTCAATAAACAACCAGCAAGAATTCTGGCTCTCACAGACCTGTTGGTTGTTCTTTAAAAAAGAAACCCTCCTATTCTGCACTCATTAGCTGTATTAATTGCACCTGTTTGAACCTGTTATCTCACTTCATGGGGTAAGGATGATTCGGAGAAAGGTCAGAAGTCAGCCCAGAACTATTCGGGAGGACCTGGTCAATGACTTGAAGAGAGCTGCGACCACAGTCTCAAAGAGAACCATTAGTAACACACTATGCCATCATGGTTTAATTTTATGCAGGGCATGCAAAGTCCTCCTGCTCATGCCAGCACATGTCCAGGCCCATTTGAAGTTTGACAATGACCAGAGGAGGCATGGGAAAAGGTCATGTGATCAGATGAGACCAAAATAGAGCTTTTTGGTACTCAAGTCCACTCGCCATGTTTGGAGGAAGAAGAATGCTGAGTTGCATCCCAAGAACCCCATACCTACTGTTAAGCATGGGGGTGGGAACATCATGCTTTGGGGCTGTTTTTCTGCAAAGGAGACAGGACAACTGATCCATGTTAAGGGAAGATTTAATGGAGCCATGTATCATGAAATTTTAAGTCAAAACTTGCTTCCATCAGTGAGAGTATTGAAGATGGAACATGGCTGGGCCTTCCAGCTTGACAATGATCCCAAACACACTGCTCGGGCAACAAAGGAGTGGCTCTGTAAAGGTCCTGGAGTAGCGTAGACAATTTATGGAGGGAGTTGAAAGTCTATATTGCCCAGCAACAGCCCCAAAACATCACTGCTTTTGATGAGATCTGCATGGAGAAATGGGCCAATATACCAGCTACAGTGTGTACAAACCTGATGAAGACTTACAGCAAATGTGTGTTGCCAAAAAAGGTTATGTTACAAAGTATTGAGTTGAACTTTTGTTATTGACAAAATTCTTATTTTCCACCATATTTAAGAAACATATTTTTTAATCCTACAATATGATTTCCTGGATTTTTTTTCTATTTTTTTTCTCTCATAGATGAAGTGTACCTCTGATGGAAATTACAGATCTCTCTCATCTTTCTAAGTAGGAGAACTTGCACAATCAGTGCCTGACTAAATACTTTTTTCCCCACTGTAGCTAGGTTGTGAGGGAAACATGCAGCACTTTTGTGACCTAAACATTTCTTTACAATAAGGTTTTTGCAGCTCTTGAGATAACTGAATTGAAATGAAAATTCTATTAAAATTATCTTTGATATGAAGGGTCTATATATATGTTTTATAATTAACATTTTAATTGTACAAACCGGATTCCAAAAAAGTTGGGACACTAAACAAATTGTGAATAAAAACTGAGTGCAATGATGTGGAGATGGCAAATGTCAATATTTT
>BRDA01004846.1:0-14513 GCA_036984385.1 Crenuchus spilurus
TCTCTCTCTCTCTCTCTCTCTCTCTCTCTATCTCTATCTCTCTATCTCTATCTGCAGTGTCCGCTAGTTCAGGTGTCTACTGACGTCCAGTCGAAACTACAGACCCTGCACGTTCCTCTGAGCGTGTTGGCTCCCCAGTGACGGTGTATCAGCGGTAGTTAGAAAAGAGGTGGTGGCTGCATCACACGCAGTGGAGGAGACTTGTTCTCGTCTTCACCCTCTTAGAGTCTGGGACAGTGCAAAGTGATGGGGAGAGTCACTAAAGGGTTGGGTTAATTGGCGACTGGGAAAAGGAGAAAATTGGCCCAAAAAAGTGCACCTTCCTAAAGAATGCCTTTGTATCCTTATGTTGACGATGTACAGAGCTGCAGGAGGTCTTTTCCATTTCTGTTCACCTGTGAATTGGTTATATTTGGGGAGGTTAGTCATGTTTTTTGGGTATTTGTGTCTAAATATATAATTATTTAGGGTGACCAGACATGTCCTCTTTTTGAGACTTAAAAAACACGTCCGGGTGGAATTTCACGAACGTCCGGGATTTTGTTTTACTCGAGGAGTGTTTCATTCACAAACTAGTCTCGCCCTCCCCCTATTCCGTTCGGTTCGCTTTATTAGATGTACTTGGGCGAGCAGGACCCAAGCAGAAATCCAAGCCGGTTTCCCTGTAGACTGCCTACAAGCTAACTGATTGGCTCTGCCGTTTCTTGCTAACGTGTGATTGGCAGTCGCCGCTGTCACTCCCGCAAACAGCGTCCGTTTTTACCTGCAAGTTGTTTACATGTTGCGCGTTTGTTCTGTCTGTGTCACGTCAGCTAGACGTATTTTAATATCAGAGGTTTGAGTCTGTGTGTGTCTACCAGTCTGTGATAAACCATCTATTTACATGCCTCTAAGTGTAACTATTATCAAAATAATTCAGAATTTCTGCTTATTTTTGCTCAAAAATGAGGTATAATTAAAGGTGTAAATTGAGGTTTATTGATGATTTTATGCTACATGCTTTTAACAGTTAAATATTTTTAATATGTAATGTATTAATATTTAATTTTCTAATTTTATTATTTTATTTGATCATAAACCTCATTGTTATTAATATAGTAGTATATTATTAATAGTAACTAGTAATTTACAAAAATATAGATCATAATTTGTCAATATTTATAAATAAATAATAATAAATTTTATTATTATTATTATTATTATGTTCAAGCAAAAAAAAAAAAACCCTGCTGAGGTGTCCTCTTTTTCGTCATCTCATCTGGTCACCCTAAATTATTAGCTCTCTCCATGTTAGTCTGTAGAGATCCTGTGTGAGCGTTTGGGTCCCCACTGTCTTCCCTGGGCCTGGAAGCTGCTGATCTGATGGAGTAAATCGTGCAGAGTCTTCTGTCCGTCATTTCTTTACTAATTTTCAGCCAGATTTGTTTTTTTTTTTCTATTTTAGTTGGACTGTCAATGAATAGTTCTGATTTATACCACATCTCTACCTCTTTTGATATGAGGGAGTTTAACAGAGGGGATGATTTCTTTGTAATTTGCAGGACAGTGAGTGGAGTCAGATTTAAACCAGGTCTCTTGTGGGATCTTATATCATTTTTACGTTTTTTTTTTAGATTTTTATGCCCTGAATGTTCCATAGATATACATGGAGGTTTCATTTAAACAAGGCGAAAGTGTGAAAACGGTATTGTTTTTAAAAGGGAGATGCACCAGTGTAGTGAACATTTACAGATGTGCATATTTTTAATAAACTATTGACAAACTGGTCTTGGGTTCGATTCCCCATCTGAGCGGAGTTTCCATGTTCTCCCCGTGTCTGCGTGGGTTTCCTCCGGGATCTCCGGTTTCCTCCCACAGTCCAAAAACATGGAGGTCAGGTGAATTGGGTACTCTAAAAATTGTCCGTAGGTGTGTCTGTGTGTGTGTGTCACCCAGCGATGGACTGGCGCCCTGTCCTGGGCTTAGTTGATCAGTGTAATGCCCTGCCCTGCGCCCGGTGAGGGGGTGGGGGACTAACCGCGACCCTAATAAGGATTAAGCGGGTGTGATAATGAATGACTGAATGAGTGAATATTGACAAACTGTGCAATGATGGTTATATAAAGTTATTTAAAACTTAGTTATATTTGTTGTTGTTGAATGTTGTTAACGCCTGCTCAACTTCCTGTATCCTGTAGAAAAGTGTGTTCACACTGCACATGAACCGGACCATGCCCACATCTTTGGGTCGGACCAAATTTTGCCCTTTTGGGCAAAAAAAAAGGGTTCGTGGCCCTTTTCACACCTGCGATTAAGATCAACCAATTTGCCAATGTGATTTTTCACAACAGAATTTGACCTCCACTTTTGAACACACTAGGCTGTGAGAATTTGTGCCAAAAGCAGTGGACAGCCCTTATCCACCGGCGCCTGGGGAGCAGGTGCCTTGCTCAAGGGCACTTCAGTCATGTCCTGTCTGGGGATCGAACCAGCGACCTTCTGGTCACAAGACCAGATCCTTACCACTAGGCCATGGCTGCTGGGTTTGGAATGTAAACAATGTAGATGTGAAAGCACCTGACATGGACCAAACAGACCAAACTCTGGACATGTTATCACTCAATTTGGTTTTTAATGTTCAGACTTTTCGTCTTGGGTTTAAATATGTGTGGGGTCAAAAATACAGCTGCTCAATTTTATTGGTCAGGCAAAGACGGCCATATATATAGGCAGAAAGCACAAAGTGACGCATAATGCTGACTATATCACAAATTCTCTCCAGAATACTTAAATTAAGAATTTTATGTTTTATAAAAGTATGCAGGATCAGGAGACTTAAAGCCGTGTGCTGGTTAAAGAGGAACTCTACTTTACTTTGGCTTTTAGATCATGTTACTGTTATTAATATAAATGTCCTCTTTATTATTTAGGGGCTTAAGAGATCTAACAGTTCTGAGCAGGTGATGACTTGTTTCAAATAAACGATGGTCAAGTCGTGTGTGTGTGTGTGTGTGTCTGTCTCTGTCTCTGTCGTTCTTTCTCGTACTGACCGCTTGTCACGTGATCGAGGGCGTGTGCTAAAGCCCCGCCCACAGCTGCCCTCACGTGGCCCCGCGCGCCGTCGGTCCCGGTTGGCCGGTCTGAGCGCTGCGTCAGTGCGCGCGTGAGCGGAAACGGAGGAGCGCGTGCAGCTCCGCGAGGGGGCTTGCTTTATTTTTGTTTGATGAAATAAATACGTACATAAACAGAGTATTGTAACTTGCGTGCGTGCGTGCGCGTGTGTGTGTGTGTGTGTGTGTGTGTGTGTGTGTGTGTGTGTGTGTGTGTGTATCCCCGCCGCGGTTCGGTTCTGTTGTGCTGGTGCAGCTCGTGCTGTAATCCGGTTACACAAACTCGCCGCTCGTCCTCCTGCACGCAGCGCACGCCCCTAAACCCCGCCCATACACGTGCCCCCGCGCTCATTTGCTTAGCCCGGAGCGCTATTGCGTCACTCCGCGTGCGGGCCCTGAGCGGCAGCGGCGGCGGCCAATGGCAGTGATCGGTTCCGCCCGCAGCGTCGCTCAGTCCCGGCTCTGCGGAGTCGCGCGCTGCTATTGGCCGTCGCCGCTGCCGCTCACGGCCCGCACGCGGAGGGGGCGGAGTCTCACTCAGGTGGAGCGCACGGACGGAGTTCAGATTTGAAAGCCGCAGGTAGACGATCGGAACAAGCCTCGGAACCTACAGAACCGGAGCATGGACCCGGTACAGAGGGTTGAATACAGATAGGTGGACAGATAGACGGACAGTGATCAGAGGGGCAGTTAGTGGTGGCAGTTAGATGGGACGTTAATGGGATATTAGGAGGGGCATTTCTCTGGGCAGCTGGTGGGCAGAAGGTTTCAGAGCAGCAGCGGTGTTGGTGGACAACCACGAAGATCAGGAGAAAGTAAGCAGGACAAAGTTTATATTTTATACTTTTGTCTGTCTGTCTTTGTGTAGGGGTGTGTGTGTGTTTAGTTGTGCTCTGTGTGTGTGTGTGTGTGTGTGTGTGTGTGTATTTAGTTGTGCTCTGTGTGTGTGTATATATGTATGTTGAGTGTTTTGTGTGCTCTCTCTCACACACACGCACGCACACACACTCTTCCACAGCTTCAGAGAGAGCTTGGTGTCACCGCTCTGTGCCAAGTTATAGTATTACATAATAGAGCAGGGGGAAGGGAGAACACACACTGCTTCAGTCTGAAACAGTAAAATATAACAGACTGTCACAAACATAATGATGTGAACCTCCTCTAAAAGGTCTACCATGGTCCTTAAGGTCCAGTAGTGCATGTTAAAAGTTCTGCCTGGACGTTTCCAGAAGAAAGGTGCTGTTTAGTATTTGTTTTAACCAGTAAACTAAAAGTAAGAATCCGGACAGGGTGAGTGGCCTCAATACAACTTTCAATACATTCAGTACAACACTGATACTGTAACGTTCAGTAACTAAAGCTACTGAAGATAGAACCTTCAGGGTTGCACTACAGTGACCATCTTGTTTATAAGAATTATTATCCAGAAACTCCATGACAAACAGGCTGAGATAGTCCAGAGTGAGGAATGCAGATCTGGTGGATCCAGGGAACAAAAGATAACGAGGACAGTCTGTGTTACTTGTAACTTTGTGGTTCTGTGGAATTCCGCCAGCCTGATAAGTGAGATATGAAGTGTTAAGGTTCTGAAAGCCTACAAGATCTGACTAAAATTCCACATTTTTTCACTTGAATGAAGTTGGTATTCTTCTGATTGCTAATTGGTTAACAATACAGCTCCTGACTGCCCATTGGATAGCGTGGCGAAATTGTTTGAATTACCTTTTGGGGAAGAACATAAAAAAAATAGATTTGGACCTGTGTCCATCTTGGACCATTACAGCTGTTAAGGTAGAAGTTTCAAAATGTACCATTCACTCCCCAGTGCACATAGTCCATATATGGAAACTACACACACTTCTATATACCTGCCTATTCAGCCTTTAGTTTAGCTCCACCCCTTTCACCCTTAACTGTTTCAGCTTGGATTGCTTTTTGAAAGGAGCAGCCACTAAGAAGAGATTCTTAAAGATTCAGTAACTGTTTTATTTTGAGAGAGAGAGGTTGGTAAACATGAAGTGAACTTGAAAAAGAAATGTAAGAAAAATGAGCAGAATAAGATCCAGTATATTGCTTACATAAGCATTTAGTTCAGTGATCTTCACATCTTTTGTTTCTCTATGTTCTCATGTTCTTGCTTCATCTTCCACCAGGTGAGTGCCTAGGGTGCCAAGAGACCCGGGGCACATCCCCAAGAAGAAATATTGCTCTTGTACTGCTGCCACCACTGCAGTACTCGCATGTCCGAGACTCCAAAAGGGAACGTAAAAAAAAGGAGGCGGAGCAGGTTAGTTTAAAATAATGCCTGTTTATAATTGGTTTGAAATCAGTTTTGGGCGGGACAGTTGTCAGGTTCAAACACTGAGAGGTTGCAGAAATGTGCAGATAACATATAACAACATTTAATGAAGATTAATGGAAGAAACCAAATACACGGTTTAGTATACGGTCCTAAGTCAGTTACCAAGCACAGCAATACACAATAGAGAAAGAGCTTTAGCACAAGAATAGTAAGATTACAGGCAGTCGTTAAACACGGCAATAAGAACACGGAGGGCACAGGCCCCGGCTACTCTAAGGTTATAGTACAAACTAAGAACAAGAACAAAGTCACCTATGATGTCCAATAGGGCTAAATGCTAACACAGCCAGGATGCCAATAAAGGCTAGACGCTAACACAGCTAGGATGCCACTAAATGCTACAATTGACTGGGACAAACATGGGGCCAAAAAGGCATAAACCGGAGAAGGCAAAATCGGAGAAAAAAGGCTTGGTAAGGAAACTTTAATACTTAGCACAGCTGGCGTTGTTTGGGAATGCATATATAGGTCTCTTAATGAGAGAGGTGTCGGTGATTAGACTGTTGGCGGGAGCGCTCTGAGAGAGGGATGCTGATGGGTTGGAACAGCTGGAGACTACAGAGTTGCATACTGGGCAATGGAGTTCTGTGATGACTACAGGGTGACAGAAAAGAGTGAGCGTGAAGGTGAACGAACGAAGTAGTGAGTAAGGAAGCAGGCGAGCGAAACTCGTAGGAAGGGGCAGCATGACACGTTGACAGTATGTTTTGCCGCTTTGAGCAAAGATAATGCATTAATTATGTAGTTATTTTACAATGTTTTTTTTTAAGTTCGCCTAAATAAATCGAATTTGGTATGTGAAAAGACCCGGGCCTTTAAATGGACACTTGGGCAATAGCCCAGTAGCCAGAGCCTTGGCAAGCCCCTGTCTTTCACTACCTGAGTTACATCCCAATATGAAGAGCCCAAGCATTAAAGACAGTATTCAGACGTTGTTCTTGGTCCATTCCAAATGTTGAGCCATACATCACTTCACCCACAAGAATGACATGAAAGTCCCATCATTCACTATGGCATCATTGCTATGACAATTAAGTTCCTTGAATGTTCCTTAAATTAGCTTAAAAGATCAGTTTATTCTGAGATTTACTCAAAAGTGTAACAGTCATGCATCAAAAAAGTTGAATATTTCATTTGTGTTCATAATGGAATTCAGCAAGGCAAACTGTCATTCATCACATGTGAAGTAACACATTTCGAGCCTTTTTTAATGTTGACCAGTATGGCTCATGGGTTAGCTGGCCAGTCAAGCCTGGTAACATCAAATGTTCCACAAATGGTTTGGTAGTAGCTTTGGCACTGTGAGCAGGTGCTTGAAATGGACATCTCTGTAAAGTTTGTCAGCAGATAGCAGCAAGAAATGCTCTAAAATCTCCTGGTATATGACTGTGTTGTCTTTGGACTCGATAAAACACAGTGGACCAACATCAGCAGATGTACATGACACCTCAAACCATCGCAGACTGCAAAAACTTCACACTGAACTTCAGACACCTTGGATTCTGTGTGTCTCCACTCTTCCTCCAGACTCTAGGAGCTTGATCTCCAAATGAAATTGGTCTAAAAAGAGGACTTTGGACCACTGAGTCCAGTCCAGTTCTGTTTCTGCTTATCCCAGGTAAGATGCTTTTGATGTCTCTGGTTAAGGAGTGGCTCATATTATGAATGTGGCGGTTTCAGGCTTACCAGTATTTAAATATTTAAAACTCCAAAAGAATTTGTGATTCAGGATTTCTGATTCATCATCAAATCACCTTCCTTGGTGAATGTTGTGGTGGCAGCAGGAAAAGTAGGGCATTCCCAAACTTCTGAACTCCTGGCCACAGCTCTGAGTTCCTCCTGGGGCATCCCAGGCTCTTCACAAGACAGCTGAGATATAATTTCACCAGCAGGTCTTGGCTCTTCCTCTGGGTGACCTCCCTGTGGAATGTTCCTGTAACAGCTTAAGTGGTAGCCAGCCAGGGGGCATCTTTACGAGATGCTCAAACCGCCGCAACTCCCTACTCTTGCCTCCTCCAATGCGTGGCTTTACTCTGAGGCAGAGCTGGTGCTCCGTCTATGTGGATCACGCATTGCGTGTAGGGCCCAAATGTTGACAGGGCACCACTGAAGTCTCCGCTGCACCTCACCCCCCTTTTTTTGCTTAGGGCACCCACATGCCCTACACTGGTACTGCTCCGAAGCTTTCCAGGAGGCAGGACTCATGTCGCTGTTATGGATAGTAAGTTCCTTATTTCTGCATCCTGTACTTGTGACCTTACTCTTTTAGTAAATCTCTTGACTCTAGGTGAGGATGGGAACATAGACTGACTGGCAGATACGGTACCAGTCTGTGGTAGGTAAACAAGAAGAGTCTACAAACAAATCTCTCAGCTTACCAAACTGCTTACGCTGACCCAGTCTGTCAATCTCCTGCTACCCCCCAATCACTCTTGAGGTACTTAAACTCCTCCATCAGGGGCAGATTTCCTGACTCACTTAAAGGGTGCATCCCAGGAGAGAATTGTGACCTCAGATTTTGATATTCATCCCAACTGCTGCACACACGGCTGCAAAGCTTTTAAGTGGGGGCAGCCATGGCCTAGTCGTAAGGTCTTGTGACGGGAAGGTTGTCGGTTTGATCCCCAGACAGGACATGACTGAAGTGCCCTTGAGCAAGGCACCTAATCCCTTACTGCTCCCCGGGCACCGGTTGATAAGGGCTATCCACTGCTTCGGGCACAAATTCTCACAGCCTAGTGTGTGTTTCAATGCACAAATGGGTTAAATGCGGAGCTCAAATTCCATTGTGTGCAAATCACATTGGCAAAAAGGGGAATCTTAATCTTAAAGTGCATCCCGAAGATCTATTTTGTATGATGACAAGAGGACATCTTCAAATAAGAGATATCGCCTTTATCACCCCATACTGGGCGTTCCCTGGTATCCTTGATTTGAATACCAGGGAATCCAAGGATTTGTATCCTCGTCCATAAATACCACAAACTGGATTGGACAGAGACACCCTTGACAGAGTCTGACACCCACCTTGAACATCCTTAACTTAATGTCAAGTGTGTGGACACAGCTTTCGCTACAGGAACAGAATGGCCTACAACAGCAGCGTAGTGTCCCCATACTCCTGCAGCACCCAGTCTTATGCCTTTATGAGCTATAACTGATCAACATTAAAACAAAAAAGGCTTCAGTCATTTAATGCATGTGTAATGAATATAAATAGTTTGACAGTTTACCTTTTTGGAATATATTATTAAACATGATCTTCAGTAGAACACACATCCCTTGTTCTTGTTATTGAGAAATGGCTCTTATCCTGGAGGTCAGGTGTCCTGCACTGTTTAGAAACACCCGATTCAGCTTGTAACTGTGTCTGAACAGGGCTGTGCGGTTCTGGGCACTGAACCTCCAGGACCTGATTTGAAGATCTCTGGTCCATTTTGTGAAGCTGAACATTTAAAGGTACACAGTAAGCGTTCCTGTATCCTGGTTAAAGAGCTACTGGTGTTCTCCACCTGGACATAACCGTTTGTTGCTTTGAGGTAACAGATTTTCTTATAGATTATGGATATAAACTAGAGATTATAGATTAGCTCTGGATATGCTTGGCTGTCCCTGTGTGCCCTCAGTGGTCAGGATGCCGCTGGACTTCGGCTGTGTGGGAGAACGGCCATCCCGTCCCGCCAGCAAAAATGCCAAAGACAAGAGCAACAGTGCTGCCCTGCTGGCTTCCAGAGCACGAACCCACGCACAGCAGGATGGCCAGGAGTCACGCTGCAGTTCAGAGAAAGACTCTGGATACTCAGGTTAACACCACACTGCCTTATCACGGATTCATCATGCCTATCTTACTTTATAGCTCTGCCCACAAATGTCTTCTTATGCATCTACAGTTACTGGCACATCCTAAAGAGAACCTGTTGAACTTCCCTTTGTTAATATTGTTTGTCCTTTTCTTGAACTCAGACACCGGTTCTGACTCGCTCCAGACGGATGCAGAAGACCAGCGCAGTGTTTCTGAGACAAAACTCCACAAGGCGCCGGGGGTCCAGAGTGTGTCTGATGGTAAACACATCCTCATGTCCGCACCTCCGGAGCTCACACCCATCTTCATAATCAAAAACGTGGTTCTGAAGCAGGTGAGGAACACAGGAACGTAGTCCGAAAACCTTGACCGTCCAAAGCTTCTGCTGAATAAAATCAGAACATCACCGACTCTTGGATTTCATTTATTAGTCCAAATTATTGAGGTTTCTAATGTTAAAGAACTGAACACATTGATACCAGCACGGTTCGGTCTGTAATGTTATCACAGACTGAATTTCTGGCATCAGGATGTTAGTGTGATTATCAGTATTGGCATTAATATATTAGTGTCTACAGTGGGACATTAGTATCAGGATGTTGGTCTTGGTATCTGTATTGGTATTAGGATATTAGTATTGGGATAGTATCAGTATCTGGATATTAGCTTTGGGAAGTATCAGAATATTAATATTAGTATCAGTATTGCTGTGTATTGAATTGAAAAAATATATATATAGTATCACTTATACTATAAGTGTTTGAGCTAAATGTGGATAGTAATGTATCTTATTAGGTTGGGAATTAATTTCTTAACTAATCCAACACCTCCTGAAGGCAGAGTGACAGGAACTGGATTTTAATGAATATTTTGACATGTACAGTGGAGCCTCTGTTTTGGTCATTAATCTGTTCTAAAGTGCCTGATAACTGAAACAAATGATGATAACTGAAGCAATATTTCCCATAAGATATAATGTAAATCCAAATAATCCGTTCGACACTCCAAAATATTAACAAATACATTTTCTTTAGAATAACTATAGTTTTATAAAATTTCCCAGTAAAAAGTTGACTATAAACGAACTGTACGATAATCAGGGCAAACAATAACAGAGGTTTCACTGTATTAAACAAACCTCAAGAATAGCCGGAATGTAGTTTTGTATTGTATTTAAGCGTATAATTTTGCTTTAGGTGGATAAACATGTTTATAGACCGAAAAAAATGTGATACATTTGTAATTATGGATTACTAATTACAGATTTTGTAATCTAAATATTACACAATGACCTCAGAGGACTGAAGTAAGCTCCACCTGTGCCATACAAGAATGAATTCTGTCTGTGTGTCTGTCTCTCTCTCTCTTCCTCCCCCTCCATCTCTGAAGCCGGTACAGTCGGGTCAGGAGCATGTTCTCCAGTCTCCTTTAGGCTGGGGTTCTGGGGGGGCAAATCCTCAGGCTCCCACACATGTACTCCTGCTCCAGCAGCCTGGCCTCAGTGCCCCCCCACTGCACCTGCTCAAGCCACAGAGGCAAAAGGCTGGGAAAAAGAGCAAAAGCACCTACCTCCCTATCCTCAACTCATACCCGCGTATTGCCCCACACCCCAGCAAGAAGACCCCTGACAAGCCTACGGCCTGCAGGGGGACCACTGTGGATGAGCACAGCCTCAGTAAGAGAGTGTGTACTGAGCAGAAAAGAGAGAAAGTGTCCACTACACAAGCGCCTGAAAAGCATCCGCACAAACGGCCAGAAGTTCGTCAGCAGCCCTGCTCACTTCGAGCACCTGATGCACTTCTGTCCTCCCATCAGCGAAGGAGCCCTCGTCCTGCCTGTAGGCCCTCCCCTCTCAGCCTGGGTTCTCCCTCTGTTTCAAGCTCGGAGACTCCATCGCCACTTTCAGCTCGTGGGCCCAGTGTAGTACCATTGCCAGTCAGCAGAGGGCGCCAAAGGCATATCTCAAGTTCAAGAGACAAAGGAGGCTCCAACTCTGCTCCAGCTGGGGGCACTTCAACAAAGCACCGCCGCTTTCTCAACACTGTGGAGATTCTGAGCCAGTCAGGTCTGATGGACATCACTTTGCGGACACAGGAGCTTCTCAGGCAGAGTACCGCCACCGAGCAGGACATTGCGCAACTACGTCAGCATACACAGCTGCTGTGTCAGGCTGCCCAGGCCAGTTCTGATGCCCCCATCACTTGGGCACAGCTGCACCAGGCGATGGTTCAGTCTGGCTGCTACCCCAGCCTCAGTGGCCTGGTACTGGAGACTGGACATGACAGAGAGGTAGGCTTGTCAATGGACAGTAGGGCCCAACCCAAAACCTAATCATTTGTACTCAACACTGCCCTCTAAGGGTGATATATAAAAAAAAAAAATTCTCAGTATTGCCCTCTAAAGGTGATGATGATAATAATAATAATAATAAATGTTAATATTATAATTTTTATATTGATATTTGATAAAAAATTAATTGTTACGTCTTGATCATATCAGACCTACAGAGAGGGCGAGCAGCCCAAGGCCGATGCCAGCCGTGCCATGCCTGATGTCCCCGTCACCTGTGGATATGGAGTTTTTAGGGGTGAAGAAATTGAGCCTCCATCCCCCCTCCTTGCCACCATCCACTCGCCATCTGCAGTTCAGGGCTGTGTCATCACAGGTGCCCCCTCTCCAGGGCACAACAGGGGGCACAGGTGCAGCATCAGCCTGCCTGAGGAGATCCTGATGCCTCCAGACAGCTCTACTTATGGAGGACTGCTGTAAAAGCAGAGTCCAGAGTTAAAGCCATAGTTCAGCTCTCATTTAGCACAGTTTCTCCTCCAGATGTAGCTCATCACCTGAGCCATGCTTGGGCCCCTAAGATTGCTTCTTTAGTTGCACACTGGAGCTATGAGGATAAGGATGCTGACCAGTAATGACAGCTTATGCCCCACCAATTACAATGGTGCTAACTGCCTAAATCAGTCTGTTGGTCCAGTTTAAACTACAGCAGCTTACATCAGATACCAGACATGTCTTGGCTGGTTGACTGTATTTGGGGGAAATTGTGCAAATCTGACCTGAACTGTGGCTTTATCTGCTCTGTCTTCACTGTGGACAGTGAGCACGTTTGGGTTTTCATCTGAAGATCAGGACTTTAATGATCCTGCCTGAGGTTTCAGTGATGCAGCCTGGCTGGATTAATCACCATCATCACCATCACTATGGCCATCTTACACTAAACAGCTGCAGAAGGTGAATGGAAAGTGTATATGTGTGTGTGTGTGTGTGTGTGTGTGAGAGAGAGCAGATGCATTTCATGTCAAGGTGAGTCAGCAAAGTCCAGTTAACAGCAGTAGATTTTTCCAGCTTTATATTGGTTGTTATATTATATTGGTAATGTTCCTTACTTTTGATAAGCAATATTTGAGCATCGTTAGTTTCTAAAGCTACTCCATTAAAAACAGCCTATTTCAAACTCATCATGTCACAGTAACCAGTACTCACACACAAACACAAACCCGCCTGTTCTGCCTATAGAAGTTTAGCTATGCCCCTTTCACCTGAAGAGTTTATCTAGACGGCTTTTTCAATGAGGCTGCCAATCGCAACAGAAATCATTTACATATATGTAAATATATATGTCTTAAAGGTACAGTAATGTGTTAATTCTCAGATCAACATTTTAGTACATAAGCCAGCATCAGTGGAGATCAGGGAGAAATAAAATACAGAAAAATGTAGAATATCGGCCCTTAAAGTGAATAATCCTGGCTGTGTTCTGGACAGCTGTGGAAATCCCCCTCTGCTTCAGTCTGTGCTTTAAACTCGTCAAACTGTCCTCAAACACCAACGTTGATGAAGTTACCACTCAGGATCACGTCTAACACTTGAGAAAGTAGCTAGTGCTAGATTATACATAAAGGTTCTCTAACAATAGACCTCAGATTCAAGTTAATCTGCATAGTTCTGAAGAGAATGTCCTGTAGACTGGGATTTTTACCACTGCTGGTCTACCTGTATACACCTGCAAATTCAGCTACTTCCTTCACTCTGTGACCTTTGGCATCCCTCCTTTTTGCCATCAACATCTGCTTTGTGACCCACTGTCCACACATCGAATGAGACGTTTACTGTATTGTACAAAATCTTCTCAATCTATGAATCCTGTTGCGCGCATACAGGGGTTAGACAATGAAACTGAAACAGCTGTCATGTTAGTGGGAGGTTTCATGGCTAAATTGGACCAGTCTGGTGGCCAATCTTCATTAATGTCACATTGCACCAGTAAGAGCAGAGTGTGAAGGTTCAGTTAGCAGGTAAGAGCACAGTTATATAGTATATTACAATGCACACAACATTATGGTGACACACCAGAGTTCAAAAGAGGACAAATTGTTGCTGCACGTCTTGCTGGCGCATCTGTGACCAAGACAGCAAGTCTTTGTGTCTAAATATTATTGAGCCACTTTGGGGTGTTTTGGAGGAGCGAGTCAGGAAACGGTTTCCTCCACCAGCATCACGTAGTGACCTGACCACTATCCTGCAAGAAGAATGGCTTAAAATCCCTCTGACTACTGTGCAGGACTTGTATATGTCATTCCCAAGACGAACTGACGCTGTATTGGCCGCAAAAGGAGGCCCTACACCTACTAATCAATTATTGTGGTCTAAAACCAGGTGTCTACAGGAGCCTGAAGATACTACTACCTTAAACATGTAAGGTGACTATTTTTGGCAGATATAACAACTTAGTGCAACACAGCAAATTATTGTAACATGAAGCACCAGTTAATTTTTTACTGTTTTAAGCACTAACAGCGGTTAAATTTTCGGCCATTTTCCATATACACTATTCAAAATTTAGGGATATGTGGCTTTCAGGTGAAATTTATGGAAGACATAAGTTCATGCAACAGTGATAATATATCATGAAAGTCGGGCATTTAAGTAGAAGCATGCAGTGGTGAAGGAACGACCCTCAAGGTGGTGTGTCTCTGCTTTCAAAAGTCCAGGGGGCAAAAATGGGGGGCAGGTGCTATAAGAAATGAAGTTCTTGGGCGTGCGATCACTGAAATCAGTACCAGAAGTGAGAGGCTCATTTTATATGCATTATGGTTTAAATATATAATTGTTCAATTGTTACGAATGTTCTTTTGTGATGAAATCATTTGAGACCGTTACAGTCATGGCCAAACGTTTTGAGAATGACACAAACATCAATGTCCAGAAAGTCTACTGCTTCAGTTTTTATAATGGCAATTTGCATATACTC
>BRDA01004847.1:0-17500 GCA_036984385.1 Crenuchus spilurus
CCTGGTGTGTATGAATGAATGAATGAATGTATGTATGTATGTATGTATGCCCAGATATGGTTGGCACTCTGTCCTGGGTGATCCCCCTAGTGCTCGATGCAGTACTCCAGGTGGACTTTCGGTTGAGAGTACGCTGTGCGCAATTGGCTGCCGCTTCTCACCGGTGTGTGTAAATGGATTGTGTTGATTGTAACGCGTCCTTGGGTGTCTAGAAAGGCACTATATAAGTATAATGTGTATATATGTATTTCATTGTTACATTGCGCAAGTACCATCATGACATCAGATTTCATTCCTTCAGTCCAGTAAAGTTCAATTGTTATTGTGGAAAGGGGACGTGATCTTGTGTTCTTATTTTTAAAAGTGTTTTTAAATATTGATGAAAACATTTATGTTGGTGAAGTTTTTTGTTGTGGCAACTGTTTACTGACAGCTCCCTCTTGCTGTGTACCAGTAAAGTTTACCTCCTTATAATGGAGGTCAAGCAGTAATCAAGGAAAGGGTCCAAATACTTATTAATACAATAAAACGCAATACAATAAAAAATTAATACAATAAAAATACACCCTTTTCACTTCACTTTTTCATTATTAAAACTAATAAAACATGATTTTTTCTCTTTGTAGACAAAACATTCATGAGATGAGAAATAAAAATACCAAATAGTAAATGAAAAACAAAAGAATACTTGTTTATAAGTTTGATAGCCTCTTCCCCTTATTTCTGCTCTTTCCTGAAGTTACTTTTGTAAATTTGGTTTGACTCTGGTGGCATCTTTATAAGGAAATATTAATTTTTGTGAATTTATAAGAATTTTAAAGTCATGTGATTGTATTTTGTTCCTGTACTTAAGATTAATATGGAACACTAGCAGCTTCAATATGTGTCCTGACTGTATTCATTTGTGACCAGAAACTTATCTTGTGACCTCATCATAATAATTCATGGCCATGACTTATAACAAAAAATAACCACTATGTCACCTCAAGGGCTTTGTGTATATATATATATACACAATATATATATATATATATATATATATATATATATATATATATATATATATATATATATATATATATATATATACAGTGCATGCATTGTAGATACATCTATCTCTACTCCAAAAGAAAACATAAACTATCTGCAGCACTTTTATGAAAAGTTAATTGAGCAGAGCCTGTAAATCTTACAGATTACCTTCAGCTCAGGTTAATTATGACAGATTGAGGGGATTGTGTTTAGAGGTGTTAAAAATCTGGTAAATCCTTGTAAACGCACTTAAATGATTTGTCTTGACTGTGGTGACCAGCAGGGGGCAGTCTATAGTAGACAGAGACTTTTAAATACTTAAAATAACTCCAGTAATTATGGAGAGGAATGTCTATGGCTGAGCTTGTGTAAAGATGTACAAATGGCTGGAATAAAGCCTGACCACGTCGCTGAGCTCAGAAGAACAAAGGTTATGTTTAGTGCTGCAGTCTGGCAGCAGGAGAGTTTGGTTAGCAGTGGTGTCTGTAGTGTTCTCCACAGTGTAGTTCCTCACACTAGGCTATATCAACAACACACACTGTTCAAGAAGGTGAAAGTTGGCCTAGAGCACCAAGATCTAAGAAGAGAACCAGAAAAGGTGTGTGTGTGTGTGTGTGTGTGTGGTTCCTGATTGTAGTATCTTACTGCTATCTGCCTGAGCACTCAGGCCATGTTCCTGATCAAAGCACATATGAGGAAACATCTATTGTGTTGACCTACCAGCCACACAGAGACAAATCCTACTTCTTCACCATCAGGCCTGCAGGACGTAGGCTCGTTGTGAAATTTTAGAGGTTAAACGTACTTTTGGTCCTGTACTTTAATATTATTTTGGATAATTTATAAGAATCAGTTCAGACCTCCATTGGCCAATGTGCTTTATAGAGAAATTTGAGCTTCTAATTTAACCCATCCTGCAGAGACACAGTCACACACATACACACACTCGTTTCTTTGAATTGTGGTACATTACATAGACTAACTCAAACACTAAAACCTTAACCTCAAAACATTGCTTCACCTTAAAATTCTTGACATACATTGCTGGGACCTCCTGAGTGGTGGGCTGCCCTACCCACAGTACCTGGGGAGCAGTTGAGGGTTAGGTGTCTTGCTCAACAACACCTCAGTTGTGTCTTTTCAGAGGTTCAAACCAGTGACCTTCCTGTCCCAAGGCTGGTTCTTTAGCTAGCTCACAGCTGCACTCTATATTGTGTGGACTCAATAATTGGTGGTCACAAGAAACTTATCTTGTGGCCTCAATATAATCACCTTGAGGACTTTGTAGAGTTGTATTTGCTGCTAAATCCATGCAAATACAATATTTTTGGACACAAAGTAGAACACCAAAATATCAGTAAAATAAAATCATAATGTGCATCCGCCAAAGGAAAAAAGAAACATCTTCGGTGTAGCTAATGAGAGTTCACCTTTACTTTAAATACAGTTTCCTGTCTTTTAAATTTAAGCACAGAATGATTTGGCTATCGAAATGATGCCTAAGTTAATATTCACTAGAATAAATCAACCTGTCATTTTCATTTACTGCCAGATAGATGCTCATCCAGACTTTCATCCAAGTTTTTATCAGACGAGCCATATTTTTGCAGTTCTCCATCTATCAGGTTAAAGTGTCTGTACTGAATCATAACCCATCTGGAAAATGTTTTTCTTTCCATAATAAAATGATCAAGTTATTTTTCTGTACTTTCCTGCTGACCGTTGTGGTGAAGCACAATGTGTAATGTTCTGCTCTCCACCCAACAGAGAAATGCAGAGATTTGTTTTGAGTGCTTTGCTCTGGTCAGTCCAGCATCAGCACTGTGTAGAAATGCCTAAGTCTCCATCCAGGCTCATGAAGTCTATTCTGAGCTCAGCTCCACAGAGAGAGCTATTTACAGATGCAAGTTTGTCCATGGTTTCTCCCCCAGACAAAAATGCAGCGGTTTGGACCTAAAATAGTGTAGTAGAGGAACAATGGTGGCAGAGTGGAGGCGGGAGGAGAGCAGAAGAAAGATGGTGAATCAGTAGCTTTTCTAACAAGTCCAAACAGGTTCTGTCTGAGGGCTCCAGGCTGACACTATGGTTGTGAAGCGTGTGCTGGATGGGTATGGCTGATCCACAGACTCGGCAACAAAGTCCAAGCGAACTGCTGCTGAGTCTGAGATGAAAGCTTTCTCCAAACAGCCTCACGCCTCAGGAGACACGCTCTAAAGCTGAGGTTATTCTGCTCAATTAGATGACCATCTGCCCTCTGCCCTTCTGTGCTACTGAGCACACTCCCATCTGCCCTCGTGGGACCCCATTTCCAAAAAGCGGCCAGTGAGAGCTTAATTATTATATATTGCTGCAGTGGTGTAACTACACCATATGTCTAAAAGTATCAAGGCACCCCTTCTAATTAGTAAGTGCAGCTACTTCAAGGCATTTGGCTGCATGTACAGTTTGTACAATCTGCAAAGAAAAGCTCTGGAGCGGCCTGTGGTCACCATACACAGGGATTGTGTTCTCTGAACTGATGTCCAGTACCTTTAAGATAAGTGGTGTTTATAATCCAGAACTAATCAGCCAACATCAGCTCCTGACCTCGCTAATCAGGCCGAATGCAATCAAATCCTCACAGCGATTTTCAGACATAGAGTAAAGCCTTATTAAAGAAACTGATTTTGAAAGAAATGTTAGACGAGCAGGTGTTTACAAACTTTTGAGCATATTGGATAAGTATCTTAAAGCTTCAATACAAAAACATAATAAATAAGCCTGCAATACAAGTACAGCTCAAAAAATTAGAATATCATCAAAAAGTTCATTTATTTCAGTAAATAAGTTCAAAAAGTGAAACTCATAGTATAGATTCATTACACACAGAGTGTTTTAATGTTGATAATTGTGGACTACAACCAACGACAGCCCAAAAGTCAGTATCTCAAAAAAATTAGAATATTATATAAGACCAATTCAAAAATGATGTTTAATACATAAATGTTGTTCTACTGAGAAGTATGTACAGTATATACACTCAGCACTTGTTTGGGGCTCCTTTTGGATTAATTACAGCATCAGTGCTGCGTGGCATGGAGGTGATCAGCGTGTGGCACTGTTGAGGTGGTATAGAAGCCCAGGTTGTTTTGATAGTGACCTTCAGCTCATCTGCATTGTTGGGTCTGGTGTCCCTCATTTTCCTCTTGACAGTAGCTCATAGACTCTCTGTGGGGTTTAGGTCAGGTGAGTTTACTGCCCAGCACAGTGATACTGTTGTTATTAAAGCAGGTGTTGGTACTTTTGGCAGTGTGTGCAGGTGCCAAGTCCTGCTGGAAAATGAAATCTGCATCTCCACAAAGCTTGTCAGCAGATGGAAGCATGAAGTGCTCTAAAATGTCCTGGTAGACGGCTGCGCTGACTTTGGACTTGATATAACACAGTGGACCAACACCCGCATCTGACATGGCTCCCTAAATCACTGTATATGATTGCGTATGATTATGAATGATGGGTGTAGTTGATTAGTGATGTAAGCGGACCAGTAAAGACCTTATTGGTCCTCCACTAAAGCTTCCCACATTATGAGGGCATTCCTAGGCCCTGGCTATGGGGCTACATTTCTTCTGGGGCTTAAGTGCTGGGTCTCTGAGCAGCCTATGCACTCCCCTGGGAGTGCCCTCACTCCAACTGTACTGCTGATAGTTAAAGTTTGACACTTTCTCTCATAGTTGAGCTTAAGTCGTCAGTAAGTTTGACCTTCTGTAACAGGTTTATTTCCCAAAGTAAGAGAATGTGAGAGTGCAGTTAAAAACAAAGGCGTGTTTCTTATTCATGCCTGAAGTCGGTGACTACTGAGGAAAGGAATGCTCTGTAAGACTCATCAGACCTGCAGGAACAGACTGCAATTCAGCACCAGTAATGACCTGCCAGTCACTTCACATGAGAAGCAAAAGCTAAATAATTTTCATGCCAATCGCTGAGAATGAAAGTAAAGCTGATATGAATATGACAGTGATATGGCTGAACGCAGATAAAAGGTGGCATTAACATAATTCGATTGGAGCTATATTTCTGTTCAGCCACTAACTACATGCATAAAGAGACTAAATAATAAAATGTGCTAAAATGTGGCAGTCCTGCTCAAGTCAAACCTAAAATATTAATTTAATATGAATAACATCAACATTAATAATGATTTTTTAACCGTCTCTCATGTCTTGCCAATTTTTGACCACTTCCCAATGTAGTAGTAGCCAATTAACCCATCCCATCCATTAGTGGCTCTCCCCATCACTTTTGCACTGTCCCTGACTCTAGGAGGTGCGATGCAGCCACCATCTCTTTTCAAACAACTGCTGATACACCGTCACTGGGGAGCCAATGCGCTTGGAGGAAAGCTCAGGATTCCCAGCTCCTAATGGACCAATCAGTAAACGCCTGAGCCAGCGGACATTGCAATGTGTGAGTGATAGGGAGAGAGAGCGCCATCTACCTGCCCAGAGAGAGCACTGCCAACTTTTGCTCTCTTGGTCCCCGGCTGTTGATGGCAAACAGCATGACCGCGATTCAAAGTCACGATCCTCTGATCATAGTGTCAGCGTCTTAGGCTGCTGAACCACTCTGGGCCTTTCTATTTAAATTCTGCTTCAACGTTCCCACAATCATCAGATTAATGTGCTTGTGAAGGGTTCACCATCAACATTTCAAAATGTTCTTCTATCACAGAGCGCTCCAAATCTCCAAACAACCCAGACACATTCAGAAAACGAAACAAATCCAAATGTACTTAAATGTATTTAATCATAAAAGATTTACAATATATTACATACAAAAACATTAAAAAAAGGCACAAACTGCTTTTGTTTTCCTGATCATGTATAATATTACACTTTGGAATTGTTTTACCAAAATACTGACTTTTACACATGATAATAAATGCAGGGTCGGCTCCCTTTTTGGCTTTTTAATAGTGTGATTTTTTCACTTAAAACCAATATTTACACTGTGCTTATTATCTCTGGCATATGTGTCAAATAAAAGTCCTTAAAAAAACTGAAAACAATGCCAAATGCACACCATTTACTCATACTGATGACATGAGACATGATCTCACACACACACACACACACACACACACACACACACACACACACGCACACACACACACGCACACACACACACATTCATAAAACAGTGCTGAATTGATCTGTACATGTTATGTAATATCTGGTGAATACCTGCTCTGTCCATAAAAACACCAGCTCGGCATAATCTGATAAAGTGCATTAACTCTTTGGTTATGAGACACATGAAAAGCTTTAGGTACTTCATTTCCCCATGACCTTTAACCTGAGGCCACTAATACTCCCTCCCCCCATCCACAACACACACACACACACACACACACACGGCGGCTGTAACATACTGAATGTTTCCACACTTCCAGTTTCTACTGTTTGGAGACTTTTCTTTGGAAATCGCACAAGCTGGGCACAGATGGACCCACTTGGCCAACAGTCTGACAGTGAGACAGTACAGTCCAGAGAAGCTGTAATTGGTTCTCAGTCTCTCTCTCTGTGTGTCTCCATCTCACTTGTCGTCGCTCACGCTCACTGAGCAGTCTTCTGGAATCTTCTCCGCAGAGCTGCTGCGGGTGGACAGTTTGTCCAGCTCGTCGTCCATCTCCATGAAGCGTTCGGCCACACACTGAGCCGTGAGACGAGCCTCGGGGTCATGGTCCCAGCACTCATTGATGGTGTTACACACCAAGGCCACACCCTGCGAGAGAGAGAGAGAGAAATAATCAAGCAATGAAATAAATAAATTAATAATTACCACACAACACTAATCCCATCTGACAGGTGCTGCAGGGCACCAAACACTGCATGTTCTTACACACTGCTCCTGTAACCAGCACACAATTTTGCTATGACTTGTGCATCAGTTTGGAGAAGGATTCATTACCCTTACGCATCACTCTGTAACCCTACCCTGACTTGTGGCTGGTTGCTATTTTTTTTCCGTTTTGGACCACCGACAACAGGTACTCACCACTGCTGATGCCTTGTGGTTTTGGAGATGCAGACCAGTCGTTTAGCCATCTCAGGCCAGATGTTCTAATTCTCTTCATCAAATGATTAATTAATTAATTAATTAATGCTGGTTAGTGTGTGAGAATGTGTAGCATTTGGCCCCCTGAGAGTATGAGGTTATGCCTCTTCAGTGTGCATACACACACTGGTATAAGGTGGATCTTACGGTAAACCCAATGCCAGCAGAATAAACATCCTGTGACACACTGTTTGTACATCTGCATGTTTGTCTGGCTGACATATGATCACTTTAGGCACTCAGAGCTTCCAGCATTCCAGTAATTTGCTTGTATTTACGTCTTAGTCTCTTAAGATACTTTAACCATTATACCTTACAGTACATTCTGTCTGGGTTCCCAAGAATCTCACCTAAGCATTATCTGCCCTTAGACTAAGCCCTTCAGTCTCTGTCTACAGTGTGAGGTACAGTGTGGTCTGTGAACTGCACATCTGCTTTCTCACCGGGTGTTTCATCCAGCTGTTGGGGATGTCAGGACGGCCTCTGTCTCGGAGAACGTTGTCCTTCATGCTCTCCACACAGGGGTGCTCTCGTACTTTAGAGCCAAACGGAGGTTCGTAGTCTTTCACCTCTGAAATGTACACAGACATACACGGTTAAACGTACACAGTGTAAATGTACAAGAAAAACCGCCTTTCCGTAAGCGTTTGGCTCTGTAAGTAGGCGTAAGTAGACATGCAGACGTTTGGCAGCTGAAATAATGGAAATAATGTTTGGTTTTCTCTGGCACCTCTCTTTACATGAGCAACCAAACAACAAATAAAAACCAGCACCAGAGCGATCAGTTCCACCAGCACAGAGCCAACAATAATAACAATAATGAGAAGTTATGATGGTGTGTTGTTTGTTTTGCTTATAAAAACAAATTGGGGGAAATATGTGCTAATCGCTGGACGGTGCCAAGAGAGCACAAACCAACAGTGATCCAAAAGCCTGTGAAATGGAGCTCAGACCCTTTCCTAGAACTCTCTCCAGTCTGAACAAATACACACATACACACACACTGCTAGTAATGGTGTATACAGCGTGCCAGGCTGAGGGAAAATCAGAAACATAACAACAGCAGAAGATTATAACGGTGCACCATTACGATACCAGCCAACGTAAAATCCATTCCCACTAATGTGAGTGGATGAGTGAGTTTACTTTGGAAAGCCTGTTCCTGACAGGAGAGAGTGCGGTATGTGGTTCTGCCCAGCTCTGCAGGCCCACAGGAAGAGGCTAGACCAGCATGGAGTCCAGGACAGGAAGTGCAGGGCTGTGATTGGGCCCCTACAGAGAAGCTGACTCCACAGGCGGACGCATCCTGTTTTTGACAAGTGGACTTCCCCTGTTTCAATGCTAAAACAAAATACTCCCACCACATGTGCTATTTCTGCTGCTCCCATTCAGTTTAGGACACTGGAGAAGAATCTTAACGCACAAGAAACCAGCGTGTGGTACCATTCAGTAGCTCAAACCTCAACAGCAGACTAACCCTAACCATAAACCTAATCCTAACCATAACATTAATGCTCACCCTCACCTTAACTATAATCTTCTCGACTGCAGACTAACCATAATCATAATCCCAACTATAACCCTAACATTAACCCAATCCCTCACCCTAATCCTAACCATAATTGTAATCCTAATCCCAACCTTAACCCTAACATTAACTCAATCCCTAAACCTAATCCTATACATAATCGTAATCCTAATCCCAACTATAACCCTAACATTAACCCAATCCCTCACCCTAATCCTAAACATAATCGTAATCCTAATCCCAACCATAACCCTAACATTAACCCAATCCCTCACCCTAATCCTAAACATAATCGTAATCCTAATCCCAACTATAACCCTAACATTAACCCAATCCCTCACCCTAATCCTAAACATAATCGTAATCCTAAACTTAATCCCAACCATAACCCTAACATTAACCCAATCCTTCACCCTAATCCTAACCATAATCATAATCCTAATCCCAACTATAACCCTAACATTAACCCAATCCCTCACCCTAATCCTAAACATAATCGTAATCCTAACCTTAATCCCAACCATAACTCTAACATTAACACAATCCCTCACCCTAATCCTAACCATAATCATAATCCTAATCCCAACTATAACCCTAACATTAACCCAATCCCTAAACCTAATCCTAAACATAATCCTAATCCTAATCCCAACCATAACCCTAACATTAACCCAATCCCTCACCCTAATCCTAACCATAATCATAATCCTAATCTTTATCCCAACCCAAACATTAATCCTATCCTCAATCCTAATCCTAATCCTAGTCCTGACTCTCAGTAATTTTACTCTGTAATGCTGCAGTCACTGAAACATAAAGCTTTACTGTGCCTCTGTGTGGGGGGTTTGGCCGGAGCTCAGTGAGTGTGTGCACTATGTGAGGAATGCCGTGGTTTTGGGAACAGATGTCCCGCGGACTGAGGCCTCCCTCTCCGGGACCGGTCGGCCCACTCTGGCAGAGCGAGCTGGGGGAAGCGTTTTTTAACGACCTTTTCCCTTTCAGATTATCCGTCTGAAACCTCCACAGACCTGCCTGTCTGATTCCATGTCTGGAAAAGACTAAACTAAACGCATCCAGAGTTGAAGAGTCACCAGCGTTTACTCTTGTTTTGCTACTCAATTGTAAATATGAGGTCACTTTTTTCATTACACAGTAAATTAGTACTCTTACAGTCAATTAACATCCTGTATGGACAGATTACATCTGTGTTTCCTTCTGTTTTTCTTTATTGTTTTGCCAAGAAATGCCACAAAGGATTTTTGATGCAGAAATTTGTAATTTTTCATCCAATTGAAATCAAAATAAAATTTGGTATCACCTGAAAATAAAAGTTAATTTTAATGATTAAAGGTGACTTTTAAGGGTTAAATGTGTTCAGGACAGGCAGAAGAATTCCTGACCCAGTTAAAAGAATAACAAAGCAGCAACAATGTTGGTGGGGTGGGGTGTGAGGGGGGATTTTTAGGGAGTTTCAAGCCTTATTTTGGTGTTTTTAAGCATACTGAGATATTTGAATGTATAGAAGTGTATGTGTGTGTGTGTGTGTGTGTGTGTGTGTGTGTGTGTGTGTGTATGTGTGTGTGTGGCACTACAGAGAATCTGAAACCTGTAGTGATGGATGGCCTTGCTGTAAGGGGTGCTGCCACCTGCCACACAGCTGCTCTGCCCCCTCCGCCTCTCTGCGGAGGGCAGCAGTGGGTGTTTCTCAGGCTGGCTGCCTCTCAGCTTCTCGCTCTGCTTTTCTCTGTTCCGGACCGGACCGCGCCCCATGCTAATTCAGGACACACTAACAACAACACTGTGCGCCAGAGTACAACAGACTGGCCGCAGGTTGGCACCGCTCCCCCTCGGCCCACACTCTGTCTCCAGGCAGACAGACAGGAGGCCACGTGAGCCCTGGGCCTCCTCTACTGGAGCTCCAAATATCTGCACCAACCTGACAGGAGTTCACTGTTCACTCAGGTTCACACAACATTTCTTACATATCTGTCAGGTTGATGTTGGGTTCAGGTTTTTCTCAGCCTGTCTCTAAACTTTACACTTCTGAACAGGCAATAAGTCAGCCAGTCTAGTCTGTTGGTTATCAGTGGCCTGATAATGTTTGGACGCCAATCTACCCATCCATTCTTTGACTCTAACTATCACTTGTAATGTCTCTGATTCTAGGGGGGTGCAGACAACATAGGCCTCCTCCAATGTATGTAAAGTTAAGCTCCGCCTCTTTTTGAACTGCTGCTGATACATTGCCACCAGGCAACTAACATGCTCAGAGGAAAGCGCAGGATCCCCAGAGCTGATGGATCGCCTGGCAGATGCCTGAGCCAGCCAACATTACTTAGTACTGCTGGGGAGAGAGTGCCATGTGACCCGCCCGGAGAAAGCACGACTAATTTTTGCTCTCTTGGGCCCCGGCAGCCGATGGCAAGCAGAATGATCTGGGATTCGAACTTGCGATCATCAGATCATAACAGCGCCTTAGTCCACTCGGCCCTACTATTTGTAATTAATAAGATTATATCTCAGTTATGCAACCAGCTGAAGTGCGAGCCTGTAGACTGTTTTTAGACTAATCAAACCAAAACTTGGCACTATGATGTTAAAACTGAGTTTAAGAGTGTGAACCATGCCTGACAAAGAGGAGGAGAATGCTGGACATAAGCAGTCCAGGTCTAAATCCTGAGAGCAAGCCAAAGACAACACTGGCAATGAAGGAAACCTTGAGAGGAACTGAGGCTGTTTAGGAGAACCCATCCTCCTCTGGTTTAAAGGGACCATCAATGAGGCTAAATATGACACTGTCGTAACAGGACGAATAGGGGAGGAACCTAGTGTTACTTGGGTTGTAGGTCTCGTTGGCTTCTGAATGCATGACACTGAGGTTGTGAGAATAGGCGTCAGGTGTTTCAGGTGAGTTATTCTCTCAAAATTCAGATACTTTTTGGGCCTCGAGTGGCTCAGCGGGCTAAGATGCTGACACTATGATCAGAGGATTGTGAGTTTGAATCCCGGTCATGCTGTTTACCATCAACAGAGGCCCAAGAGAGCAAAAATTGGCTGTGCTCTCTCTGGGCAGGTAGATGGCGCTCTCTCTCCCTATCACTCTCACATTACAATGTCTGCTGGCTCAGGCGTCTACTGATTGGTCCACTCGAAACCCTGCATTTTCCTCCGAGCGCGTTGGTTCCCCAGTGACGGTGTATCGGCAGTAGTTCAAAAAGAGGTGGTGGCTGCATCGCAGGCGACAGAGAAGGTGTATGCATGTCTTCACCCTCCTAGTGTCAGGGACAGTGCAAAGTGATGGGGAGAGCCACTAATGGGTTGGCTTAATTGGCGACTACCACACTGGGTAAAGGAGAAAATTGGCAAAAATTTAAAAAATTAAATAAATAAATAATAAAAAAATCCAGATACTTTGTAACTTCACTGTCCTCGGACTATATTCAAGGTTAGAACATTTCAGGGGCCATTAAAACCCTGTTCAAGTCAAACGGATAAATTCTGGGTAGATCCTCCTGATACCCCCCACGCTGGCACCGTGAGCTGGGGTGAGACAGTGTGTCTGAGCAGAAATGTCTCAGGCTGTACAGATAAGCAGTGAGACTCCTGCTGCTCCTCTCACTCACACACAGGGAGCATGCTGGGGCATGTGGGTAACACAACCCTGACACTGGGACAGTACGCCTGACAGCACATATACACACGCTCCTGATGGCATGCACAAGGCCCATTAAAATAGCTCACAGTAACACAGAAGCTCTGCCCTGCGAGTGCTGTGACCTGAGTGCCTGAATGCCAACAGAGCTCATGGGAACTACTGACTTCCACATGGAGCATAGCACACATACTCCAAAAGTTGTAGTCTTACACAACATCTATCTGATTGTATTTCAGCAGCTTCCTAAAAATAGAGGTTTCTATGGATGTGTTATTCTAGAAAAAAATCTAGAATTATTGATAAACTTGTGCTTCTCTGAAAATTAGAATTATATATATATATCCATTATTACACATAAAGTGACATTTTTCAAGTCTTTATTATTATTTTTTTTAATTAATTAATTTATTTAAAAAAATTTTATCCCCTTCCCAATGTAGTAGTAGCCAGTTAGCCCATCCCATCCACTAGGGGGCTCTCCCCATCACTTTTGCAATGTTGCCTGAATCGATGTTGCATGAAGTCAAGCACACGCCTCCTCCATTGCATGTGATGTGGCCACTGACTCTTTTCGAACACCGTCACTGGGAAGCCAACGCGCTCGGAGGAAAGTGCAGGAATCCCAGCTCCGAATGGACCAATCAGTAGACGCCTGAGCCAGCGGACATTGTATTGTGTGAGTGATAGGGAGAGAGAGAGAGAGAGAGAGAGAGCGCCATCTCCCTGCACAGAGAGATCACGGACAATTTTTGCTCTCTTGGGCCCCGGCTGTTGATGGAAAACAGCATGACCGGGATTCGAACTCGCGATCCTCTGGTCATAGTGTCAGCGTCTTAGCCTGCTGAGCCACTCAGGGCCCTGTCTTTATTTGTTTTAATGTTGATCAGTATGTCTTATAGCTCAGAAATCCAGAATCTGAAATGATTAGATTAGATTAGACAGAATTTGATCCATTTGCATATTCAAATTTTTGGAGCTGCAATATTACCTTATTGATATAGAAACACTACATCAAACAGCTCCTTTAAACTTTATTTATGCTCATTCTTGTGAAAGTGCTTCTATAACTCTGCTAAAAAGATCTTTACCCACTTCTTTGTACCCATTTTATACACACACTTGTTGTCATGTGTCAGCAGAAACAAGCTCATAACAGCAGATCACACGGACTGAGCAGAAACCTGGAGGCATCTCGTTTCCCACCTGACCAAAGAAGGAGAAGAAATCTGATGGTCTATTTCACATCGTACACATTCCTCACATTCCAGCAGAGGAGCAAACAGCACGGCTACAGAACCACCTCTGTTCTACTTTAGGCTGATGTGGAGAGGCCTCCGAACAACAGGAAACGGCAAATTGGTCAAAACCGTATATGGGTTACGTTGGGCTTACTGTGCAGCGCTCTAAGACAATAGCTTGGCAGCAGCGGCAAAACAAAAATGCCACAGTCTAATGAGAGGAATAGCTCAGCTATTTCCATCCACTCTCTCCTTCAGGGGTAATGAGCCACTCCGTGGAAATAGATCTGCATTCTTTCAAGGTTGTTAGAGATGTTGACATGAAAGTATCCTGACACAGGTTTCTGTTTCTCTACACAAACAGCTCTATATGTTTGGTACTGTGTGCTACTTCAGCTGGTGAAGTGTTGATATGAGTGAGCTCACCTCCAATAGCGTTACACCTGGATGTCATCTCCCAGAGAACCAGAGCCATGGAGTACACATCAGTTTGCTTGAAGGATTCAATGTTCTCCAGGTTGATTCTTGACTCCAGTACCTCAGGAGCCATATACCTGGCTGTGCCAACCTGAAACGAGGAGACAGCCTTTGATCTTGACCTTTCAGCATATATCATAAGAAATATCTACAGGCTCCGATCTCCAGTCTGGAGACACTGCAGTATTGTGCTCTATCTTTAGTACTGTGATATCAGTGATATCCAAAATCCAACCGCATCATAAAAGAGTGTTTTGAGACATTCACAGATGTAAATGTTTCACAGACACACATGTTAGTTTTCTTTAGATGCTTCACTCAACACCGCGTGTCTTTACATTTTCAGGTTCTGATTCATAAATCAACTCAAACATGAAGAATAAAAGGTCACTGACACATCCAGAGTAGATATGCCTGAGGGGACTTTCCCTGCAAGTCATAACACAGCCCTGCCCTAACACACACACACACACACACACACACAGCAACAAGTGTATAAATGGTATAAAACCTAAGACTGCCATTTTAAGGAGAATTAACCAGTAACTCCACAGAAACTAACCAAATTACTGTACTCCTTCTTGCATCCTTTTTGAAAAAAATCGATAGTAAAAATGTTTCAAACTCTTAAACCTATTTAATTTTAATACCATACATACAGTAATTATGTAAAAAATTCGAAAGTAAAATGTTTTAAACTCTTAAATCTGGATCATTTTAATAACACATTAATTACGTAAAAAAAAATTGATAGTAAAATGTTTTAAACTCTTAAATCTGGATAATTTAAATAACACAGTAATTACGTAAAAAATTTGAAAGTAAAATGTTTTAAACTCTTAAATCTGGATCATTTAAATAACACATTAATTACTTAAAAAAAATTGATAGTAAAATGTTTTAAACTCTTAAATCTGGATAATTTAAATAACACAGTAATTACGTATAAAATTTTAAAGTAAAATGTTTTAAACTCTTAAATCTGGATCATTTAAATAACACAGTAATTACGTATAAAATTTTAAGTAAAATGTTTTAAACTCTTAAATCTAGATAATTTAAATAACACATTAATTATGTAAAAAATTTGAAAGTAAAATGTTTTAAACTCTTAAATCTAGACAATTTTAATAACACTTCAATTATGTAAAAAATTCGAAAGTAAAATGTTTTAAACTCTTAAATCTGGATCATTTAAATAACATACATACAGTGATTACGTATAAAATTTGAAAGTAAAATGTTTTAAACTCTTAAATCTAGATCATTTAAATAACACATTAATTATGTAAAAAATTCTATAGTAAAATGTTTTAAACTCTTAAATCTAGATCATTTTAACATGGTGATTATGTAAAAAAATTGAAAGTAAAATGTTTTATACTTTTAAATATAGATCTTTTTAATAACATACATACAGTAATTATGTTAAATACTGTTAATATTATTTTGCGCGGACGAAATGCCTAGGCACAGCCCGTGATCTGCGTATGCGAGCGCCAGCTCTCTGTCCCTGAACATAGATATAGGGACTTGCTGCTGCTTCTGAGTGAAAACTGTTTTGTACTGAACTGCAAAGAATGAACCATGGCATCCCATTCTTCAGCCAGTTGCTGACTTTCTTGGCATTAGTCGGATGCTGAAGTGAAATGGGAGAAGAGAGATTTTACTCTACAGCGAGCACTATGTATCTGTAATACACAGTACCGTGCGCATCAAATTCCCCACGAATTTCAAAAGCTACAATGAGAATTCCCACAAAATTATTTTACACTAATATTTATTGAAATCTGAAATTGAAATATTTTGTTATGCATTGGTAAAGTGTATACTGTGTGTTTCTTAATTCAAAACATGTCTTTTTGTCCATAATTTAGGATGGTTTGGGAATGTTTCACAGGGCTGGAACGGATTAAATCTCAGTTATTTTAAATGGGAGAAATTTGTTTGATATACGAGTTGACTGACTTACGAGCTGTTACAGAACGAATTAAACTCGTATCTCAAGGTACCACTGTATTCAAATAATCCAACACTGGTAAATCATTTGTTCTATCTTATACCTTATCCAGGAATCCCATTTGAATGTACTGTAAGCTGTACTGTAATGACAACACCTACAACTATAATAACATTGTGGTATTTAGTCCACACCAGGCCACTCCAAAATGACTGTGAACTTGCCTGTCCACTGTTGGCCAGGTCATCTACAGACAGGCAGTTGTCCAGCCGGAGGCCAAGGCCGAAGTCACACAGGACGCAGGTGAGGTCGTTCTTCACCAGAATGTTGGAGCTCTTGAGGTCTCTGTGGACGATGGGTACTTTGGGCCTTCCACAGGGTGTGTGGTCACTGTGAAGATGGGCAACTCCCCGGACCAGCGAGCTGCCCAGCAGCCGCAGGTCCTCCCAGCTGATGACGTGGCGCGTGAGGTACTCCTGTAGGTTTCCACGTGGATGGTAGGCTGTGATCAGCCAGTACTGCTTCTCCACCTTTCGCTCCTCTGCCGTCAGGAAGTGCAGCACGTTCTCGTGCTTCAGGTCAATGTCAGAGAAGATGTCCTTCTCATTTTTCCAGGAAGCATACTCCTCATAGGGGAAGATCTTTACCGCCACCGTCTCAAACTGCTCTGAGGAGCTCTGCTTCAGCTTGGCCTTGTAGACCTCCGCAAAGCGGCCTTTACCCACCTGCAGGTAGGCAAATTATTGACAGGGATGAACTATATACTGTACCAACACAGTTCATTACTGATATTACAGCAATACACAAACAGGCCTTTAATTTTAATTTAAAAAATCTACTTGAGATGTGTTTTTGGTCATATTGTGTGCTCTTACCTGCAGATCCAGTTCAATGGGCATTGGTTCGGTGTTGTGATTCAGGCTGTTGGCATGTGTTGAACTGCTGTCAGAGCGGTCATCGTCCATCATTATGGCGCAGGCGTCACTGCAGTCCAGAGGGCCTTTGGGACCTTTGTGCTTCAGCGGCTTCTTGGTCTCCCATTCGTTGAGTTTGCGGCGCCGCTGAATGCGGTACCAATAAAAGGAAGCGACAACGAAGACGGCCAGAAACAACAGAGGCAGCAGACTGACCAGAATCACTAACACCACCTGGCTCCCGGGGGGACCTGGTATTATAGCTGGAGACAGAGCACTGAAGTCAGACCTTTAGCTCCACTGAATCATGTCTTGTCATTTATGTCATTAGAGATCAGTTACAGTGTTTATTACAGCAACTCAACGATGCTGCAGAGCTTAGATTATAGTTACCTGCGTCAAGTGTTTGCATCCAGATATGTTACAACACAGAGAACCCGAAAACTTTCCATCAGCACAGCATATTATACACATTATTCAGTCAACTGATGTATTTTACCCAATTAAATTATTCACTGAAATCAATATTAGTCACAAAAAGTTAAAAGCACAAATCCTGTGTTTCTGATTAAGGGATGAGGAGTCTCTGTTCTGGGGTTTTAC
>BRDA01004847.1:27424-37839 GCA_036984385.1 Crenuchus spilurus
GTGAGTTAATATATAATCATACAGTGCAGAAAAAGTCTAACTACCACTACAGACTGCCAAACAGTACCAAGTGATAAATCCACAAAAATAAACACAAGCTGTTCCGAATCCAGTCCACATTTTTACTCTGTTCCACCTCCCATCATGCCTCAGCAAGGTAATTAGCACTCTACAGCCCTTAATTACCTGCTCTAAGTCTGTCTGAGTCAGAACACAATAATAAGTGTGCTGTGCTGGTCCTGGGTACTGGATTATCGACCTCTGTGTTGTTATATCACATGTAGGACTCTTTCTTATCTCCGCTGAGGGTCTATCAGCATGCAGGAGACAGGAGGTCTGTTCTGTGGTATGTTAGAGCAATCAGTGTGATCTGGTGTGCTGATCTTCTAGGCTATGTTCCTTCTCTGACCTGTTCAGACCTGTTCTCCTGTGTGGAGCCGCGGATCTCTCAGACACTACACTACTCTCTGAATAAAGTTCTTACATCTCCGGCTTCACTGTTCTTCTGAGGAACACACGTGTCGACCTCCAGTTCTCTGACCTCCAATTACTGCACAATTTACACCTGTTTATAGTAATGAAGCAAAGATTTGAGCACTTACTGTAATATTCATATAATAAATACAAGTTTAACATGATGGAAAAACACCAAAACCTTCAAAAACATTCTTCACTCCATTAGATCACAACTAAATATTAAGAATGTAACACACACACACACACACACACACACACACACACACACACACACAAAGTAGTGAAATGATTAACCACAGACGAGCTCTTATAGATATTGCAACAGTTACAGAGATTGCAGAAGGAAGCAGTTTGAATAAACTGTGAAACTGAATATTTAATTTGGTGGTTTTGTTATTGTAAATAAAAACCATCAGCAGCCAAGAATAATCAAGACAGCACCAACGGCTTAACACTACTGTGTTGTACTGCATGATTGTGTGTATGTTTATGTGTGTGTGTGTGTGTGTGTGCGTGTATGTGTTTGTGTATGTGTTTGCTCATTATGTGTGTGTATACAAAATTGTTTGTGTGTGTGTGTGTGTATGTGTTTGCTTGTGTGTGTGTGTGTGTGTGTGTGTGTATGTGTTTGCTCATTATGTGTGTGTATACAAAATTGTGTGTATGTGTGTGTGTGTGTGTGTGTGTGTGTGTGTGTGCTCATAGTTATGTATGTGTGTGTGTGTGTGTTTCCTTATTATGTGTGTGTATACATGTGTGTTTGTGTGTGTATATGTGTGTGTGCTCATAGTTGTGTGTGTGTGTGTGTGTGTGTGTGTGTGTGTGTGTGTGTGTGCTCATAGTTATGTATGTGTGTGTGTATACATGTGTGTTTGTGTGTGTATATGTGTGTGTGCTCATAGTTGTGTGTATGTGTGCTCATAGTTGTGTGTGAGTGTGTGTGTGTGTGTGTTTGCTCATTGTTATGTATGTGTGTTTGTGTGTGTATATGTGTGTGTGCTCATAGTTATGTGTGTGTGTGTGTGGGTGTGTTTGCTCATTGTTATGTGTGTGTATATGTGTGTGTGCTCATAGTTGTGTGTGTGTGTGCTCATAGTTGTGTGTGAGTGTGTGTGTCTGTATGTGTTTGCTCATTGTTATGTGTGTTTGTGTTTGTGTTTGCTCATTGTTATGTGTGTGTGTGTGTGTGTGTGTGTGTGAGTGTGTGTGTGTGTGATTGCGCTCATAGTTACATGTGTGTGTGTATGTGTTTGCTCATTGTTATGTGTGTTTGTGTTTGTGTGTGTGTTTGTGCTCATATTTATGTGTGTAAGTGTGAGTGTGTGTCTGTATGTGTTTGCTCATTGTTGTGTGTGTGTATACGTGTGTGTGTGCTCAAAGTTACGTGTGTGTGAGTGTGTATGTGTGTGTGAGTGTGTGTGCGCTCATAGTTACATGTGTGTGTGTGTGAGAGTGTGTGTGTATGTGCTCAAAGTTACGTGTGTGTGTGTGTGTGTGTGTGTGTGTGTGTGTGAGAGTGTGTGTGTGCTCATAGTTACATGTGTGTAAGTGTGAGTGTGTGTGTGTGTATAACACATGCAGTCATTAAACAGTGTAATGTAGCTCTTTGCAGCAGCTGTCAGATTGTGTAATAAGCAGGCCTCCCCTGATAAAAGCTTTCCTCTGCTCTGATAAAAGGCTTTCCCTGCTCCTGGCTGGCTAAAGGGGAACCAGTTGGGCAAAACATAAAAATTGGGTTCAATACATGCGACAGGATAAATGATCACTGTAAGCAGAAAACTAAATGAAACCAGCTTGTACAGCACAAAATCTAAACTTGTTTACAAAGCAGCACTGCATGAAGGAAAACAGCAACAGAATGAAAAGGAAAATCAAACAGAATGAGCTCAGATGGAAAAAGAGCTAATGTGTAATGTACCGTCACTCTACAGCACTGAAATAAACAGCCAAGAGACACATATGTAGATGTAAACTTCTGCATATGCAGGTAATGGCTGATCATTCTAAGTAATAGATAACAGTACTCAAAACCTAAAGAGAACAGAGAAATGCTGACTCTGGTTAAGGTTAGGGTTCTAGATTCACATGAACACAGTCAGTGCATCTGCAGACATGCAGTAACATTTATCATAACAGGAAGTCATGATACAAAACAGAAGATATTTATATCATAACTATGTCACAAAACTGAAATTCAACATTACAATTTAATGTAAATAATTATCAGCCGTCAGTCAATCCCAATCATCCTATCAGCCCATAAAAACATGGCATCATACTTCATCTCAGGTTTGGTTCCTGCCAGGATTGGCAAACAGCCGGAGCCCAAGAGAGCATAAATTGGCAGTGCTCGCTCTGGGCGGA
This sequence comes from Crenuchus spilurus, assembly GCA_036984385.1. Lineage (NCBI taxonomy): Eukaryota > Metazoa > Chordata > Actinopteri > Characiformes > Crenuchidae > Crenuchus > Crenuchus spilurus. The sequence goes on from BRDA01004847.1 coordinate 30,266, forward strand.
TAGATGGCGCTCTCTCTCTCTATCACTCTCACATTGCAATGTCTGCTGGCTCAGACATCTACTGATTGGTTCATTCGGAGCTGGGGATCCTGCGCTTTCTTCCGAGTGCATTAGGCTCCCCAGTGACGGTGTATCAGCGGTGGATTGAAAAGAGGCGATGACTTCACTCTCTTAAAGTCAGGGACATTGCAAAAGTGATGGGCAGAGGCCTAATGGAGGGGATGGGCTAACTGGCTACTACTACATTGGGAAAAGGATAAAATAGGCAAAAGTAAAAAAAAAGAAGTAATTAAAAAATAGTGCTGAGCGATAAAACGATATAAATTTTTTTCATGATAATTTTTCCCTCGATGACGATGATAAGCCGGGACAATAGAATTCAATAAGCATTAACATTCTTTTCCAGTTCACGTCTAAGCAGCTTGACAGTGAGTTCTGAAGTCTAATACTGCTGCTTGTTAGCTCCTCCTCACCAGCGCTGCCAAAATGCACTGTTGTGTTTAAGACAAGCGTGTGATTGGAGAAGAGCGTAGTGGGGCCGGGCGAGAGAGAGTGAGGTCGCTGTGTGTGTGTGTGTGTGTGTGTGTCAGCCCGAATGCTAGCATTAGCCTGTTAGCTTGGCTCTCCAGCCTGTTGTTATTTTGGAGTGGCTGCAGCCGACAGCAATCACTGTAAGTTTTAACAATAAAGCGACGACTGTAAACGTCTTTCTCGTCCATCCTTTCAACGAGTCCAGCCGGAGCTTCAATATTATGTTCTGGCAAACATTTTAATATTTTAAACAGTAACATTTCATGTATATAGTCTGATGTCTTTATAAAGATGTTTACAACTATGACAGTGTTAGAAAATGTAATATCGTGATAATTATCGAGAATGATCAGTATAGAAAAATTTATCGTGATAAAATATTTGCCCATATCGCCCAGCTCTATTAGAAAATATAACATATATAATGTAACTGATAATATATCTGAAGTTAAATATCTGAAGTTTTTGTCTGGACTGATCTAATTTAACCGTAATAGAACTTTAAAGAGAACACTTTAGGTTAAAACATCATTCTGTTCTCCTTCCTTTCATGTGTCCTCTCCACTCCTCCCATTAAGGATGGACCAGGTGACCTGGATAAGGAAGGAAGAACAGACAGGGCGGAAATGTGGCTTCCTTTCCACAGCTAGAATAATAAACCAGCACAACTTTTACTGCCACTGCAGAGAAATATCAATGCCCTGCAATAAGGAGCATCTCTGACTTCAGTTCTTTATGATACAATTTAATGCTTTAATAACATAATAGATCTGGTATAATTCAGAATGTATATAATAATGAGAAGGAACTACAGAAAATAAACTGTAGATTTGACTTTTTCATTTGAAAAATGTATGTTAATTCTCATTTTTATGAATTTAGTGTCTGATGCCAACCGTACACTGTACTGGACAGTTTTTGGACATCTGTGGGGAGGAGTACATCTGGTCTGATTTCAGCAAACACAGAACCACACAATAACAACCCTACATGTTATCTAGGCCCCATCTCCCTTCATTCTCTTGTGATGCTCTTTGCAGGGAGAGTGTGTGGATGGGTAAGACCAAGCCTCTGGCTCAATGAAGCGAGCCAAGAAGGGATTGTGCCTGCCACGAGGAGAAGAAGACTAATATGGTCAAATCAGATCCAGCCACTTTGAGGTTACGTGACCCCTCTTCTCATCCCTAAATAGCTGTTTCTCAGCTCCGTACACAGAGGCCCAGAGAGGCAAGAGTAAACACGGGCCCAGACTCACACCCCTCTCCACTGGCTCAGGCCTTACACTGCTCTGAAGGCCTACAAAAGAGCTCTTTCAGCTTGCAACAACCACTGCTGTGCAGCCTGCACTGAAAACCCTTTCACTCAAGAGTCCATCATTCCTAATCTTCTTATAGAGGAGCGCAGTGCAGCCTTCACTTTCCTTTAGATATTCAGCAGGTGTAGATACAGGTTTATAACCATGGCGGCACTTTATTTACAGTATAACAGAGAAGGTCCCAGTGGATGTGCTCCTTTGATTGGGTCTGTAAAGCCTCGCAGAGCGTCACTGCTGACACAGAAGCTGCTTTGCGGTAAAAGGTCTGATGGTTCAGACAGACTGTGCAGAGCTACTGATAAGTTTGGAGGGAGTGTCACTGTCCCATGACTGCAAAGGTCAAACCAGGGGACAGAAATAGTGAGTCCTCTTATCTCAGAAAAACGTTGGCTTATCAACACGGGTGCAGTCAAGTTCAGAATCATATTCAGACAGCGTGATAGACAGACAGACAGACAGGGAGAAAGACGTCATCCGCAGACCTAAAAATGTGTGTGTGTGTGTGTGTCCTGGCACTAAATGGCTGGAATGGGTGCAAACAGGTAAAGCAAATGGCAGCACATCAGCAGAAGGCATTACACCCACAGCCAAAGGCTCCCTGATGTAATGTACTATTTGTAACTAAACAAAGACACACCAGCTCTGCCCAGTATGCCCAGTCCAAATTTATACATTTTTGTCTGAACATAACTGTGTCACACTTTCCCACTTCTCATTAAACAGTGTTACTGAGTGGAAATGTGTGTGCTTTGATACCTCGACGTAAACCTTAAATAAAATTTGCATCCAGCAGACTCAAAAGCACCTGTGGGGGTCCTGACCATCGAAGAACAGGGTATACAGTGTATACAGATGGACTACAATTGTAGAACTATGGTCAGTGGATCTAACATGGACAATGAGTGGAGATACAATGTATGTGTACCTAATGAAGTGGCCAGTGAATATATATACACATACACATACACACACACACACAGTACTCACAAGACTCTTCAGCTTTCTCTATAACAGACACGCTGCTATTTCAGAGAGAGCCGAGGCAGGGAGGGCCTCGTTTGATATAATTAGTGCTTAACTCACCTGTAATCATGGGGTGAAGAACTGAAATTAATGACAAGGGAGCAGAGAATAAACAAACAGCTCACACTGTATGAAAGAAGGTAGGGGGGTCTGGCTGGAGCTTAAATGTTGCCCTCCTCAGACCCACAGTGCCAAAAACTCCCACTACAACCCAAGAGAGGAACAATGAAGAGGTTTGCTAACCACCGATAAGGCATTTTCATACAAACATGCAGAACTCAGTGACCTCTTATCTTCTCTTCATATGACTCCCACTCTACACAGTACACAAAGACAGACAACCAAAGACTGCACCATGAGCGCATATGGTGACAAGAATATGCCACACATATGACAAAAATGCTACATCACACAACTTGGACATTTTAAGATGCACAATGTAACAAAACAGTACACGTGCATTTTTCCTTTCATACAACAGCACTAAAATTGTTACAGCACTAACACCATCAAAGCACTAACACCATCACAGTACTAAAACAATTACAACATTAACACCACAACAGCACTTACAGTACATTATTAAAGCACTAACATCATCCCAATACTAAGACCATCGCAACACTAACGCCATCACAACCCGTATACTATTACAGCACTAAGACCACCACATACTAACAACATTAAAGCACTAAAACCATCACAACACTAACATCATAACAGCACTATTACTGTTACTTCACTAACACAATTACAGTACTAACACCATCACAGCACTATAACCATAACAACACTAACACCATCAGTGCAGTAACACCATCATCACTAACATTATCACTGCACTAATACCATCACAGCACTAACAATATCACAATGCGAACACCATTGCAGCACTAACACCATTACAGTGCTAACATCACATCACTAACCGCATTACATCACTTAAACTATTACAGCACAAACACCATCACAGCACTAACATCATAACAGCACTATCACCATTACATCAATAATATCATTATAGCGCTCACATCACAACACTACAACTATAACAACACTAACACCATTAGTGCAATACAACCATCACAGCACTAGCATTATCACAGCACCAACACCATCAAAGCACTAGCATCATAACAGCACTATCACCATCCCAGCAGTAACACCACCAAAGCACTGACAGCATTGCACAACTTACACTGTTACGGCATTAACACCACTACAATATTAACACCATTAGTGCAATAGCACCACCACAGCACTAACACCACTGCAGCACTAACACCATCATTGCACTAACATCACAACACTATAACCACTACAGCGCTAAAACTATTATAGCACTAACACCATTACAACACTAACATCATGCAATAACTATCACCATTCTAGCAGTAACACCACCACAGCACTTACACCATTACAGCACTCACACTGTTACTGCACTAACACCATCAGAGCACTTTAACCACTACAACTTACACTATTACTACATTAACACCATCACAGCACTAACACCATTACAGCACTTACACTGTTACTGCACTAACACCATCACAGCACTATAACCACAACTAACAGCATTACTACACTAACACCTCACAGCACTAACACCATTACAGCACTCCCACTGTTACTGCACTTACACTATCACAGCACTATAACCACAACTAACACCATTACTACACTAACACCTCACAGCATTATAACCACTACAACTAACACCATTACCATACTAACACCACCACAGCACTAACACTGTTACTGCACGAACACCATCACAACAGTTTACCCGCTACAACTAACACTATTACTACACTAACACCATCACATCACTAACACCATTACAGCACTCACACTGTTACTGCACTAACACCATCACAGAAATATAACCACAACTAACACCATTACTACACTAACACCTCACAACACTAACACCATTACAGCACTCCCACTGTTACTGCACTTACACCATCACAGCACTATAACCACAACTAACACCATTACTACACTAACACCTCACAGCATTATAACCACTACAACTAACACCATTACCATACTAACACCACCGCAGCACTAACACAATTACAGCACTCACACTGTTACTGCACGAACACCATCACAACACTTTACCCACTACAACTAACACTATTACTACACTAACACCATCACATCACTAACACCATTACAGCACTCACACTGTTACTGCACTAACACCATCACAGCAATATAACCACAACTAACACAATTACTACACTAACACCTCTACAACTAACACCACTGCCACACTAACACCATGACAACACTAAAACAATTACAGCACTCACACTGTTATTGCACTAACACCATCACAACACTTTAACCACTACTACTAACACTATTACTGCACTAACACCATCACAGCACTAACAGATTACAGCACTCACACTGTTACTGCACTAACACCATTACAGCACTATAACCACAACTAAGACCATTACTACACGAAACACCTCACAGCACTATAACCACTACAACTAACACTATTACCACACTAACATCATCACAGCACTAACACAATTACAGCACTAACACTATTATAGCATTAACACCATCACAACACTAACATCGTACCAGCACTATAACCATTCTAGAAGTAACACCACCACAGCACTAATACAATTACAGCGCTCACAGTGTTACTACACTAACACCATCACAGCACTATAACCTCTACAACTAATGCCATTATTACACTAACAACATTGCACAACTCACACTGTTACGGCATTAACACCATTGCAATATTAACACTATTAGTGCAATAGCACCACCACAGGACTAACACCACTGCAACACTAACACAATCACTGCACTAACATCACAACACTATAACCACTACAGTGCTAAAACTATTATAGCACTAACACCATTACAACACTAACATCATACAATAACTATCACCATTCTAGCAGTAACACCATCACAGCACTAACACAATTACAGCACTCACACTGTTACTACACTAACACCATCACAGCACTAAAGTCACAACTAACACCATTACTACACTAACACCATCACAGCACTAACACCATTACAGCACTCACACTGTTACTGCACGAACACCATCACAACACTTTACCCACTACAACTAACACTATTACTACACTAACACCATCACAGCACTCAACACTGTTACTGCACTAACACCATCACAACACTTTAACCATTACTACTAACACTATTACAACACTAACACCATCACAGCACTCACATTGTTACTACACTAACACCATTACAGCACTATAATCACAACTAACACCATTACTACACGAAACACCTCACAGCACTATAACCACTACAACTAACACTATTACCACACTAACATCATCGCAGCACTAACACCATTACAGCACTAATACTATTACAGCATTAACACCATCACAACACTAACATCATACCAGCACTATAACCATTCTAGCAGTAACACCACCACAGCACTAATACAATTACAGCACTCACAGTGTTACTACACTAACACCATCACAGCACTATAACCTCTACAACTAATGTCATTACTGCACTAACACCATTACAGCACTAACACCATTACACCACTAACATTGTTACTGCACTAACATTATTACAGTACAAACACCATCCCAGCACTATAATCATTACTAATTGTAATGATATAATCATAAACTAATATTATCACAGCACTAACATATTCTCAGCATCAACACCATCACAGCAGACCATCTCCGTTAAGCACCTGTGGAAAGATGTGATTTATTTGAAATGTTGCGTAACTTTCAACAGGAACCAGAGAAAAACTTCCACTATAAGGTATCAGTGACTGAACACCGTAAAAAGAACAGCTGGTTATACAGGAAAAGTTCACTTTACTTCACATTTGAGCGCAATTTACCTGTTTATGTACATGAACTAACCTGTTCTTATCATTTTTTAAACAAAATCAATTACAGATACTGCAGACACTGATTTGGCTGCTTCTACAAGTCACAACAACAACAACAACAACAAACACTGTTTACTGTCACACGTTTTCATGACACTGATGTTGACAGATCAGTTAGTGTACAGACAGGTGAACTTTCCCTTTAACAGTGTTACAGTAAAGTGGTTTACAGCTGTATTACACCCACACTACCACCACAGGGACCACTACACTCCTGTTCAGTCTGTCTGACTGTACCTCTCTGAGCACTTTTAGAAGATAATAATTATGGTCACGTGCACTTGTGAGGAAAATGATGTATTTAAGTCTCTCTGATGCGCAGCTGAGCTCGTTACTGTGGTTGTTTTTCTCGCTTTTGGCTTTTTTTGTTGCTAACTTTTAAACTCTGATATCTGTAAAAGACTCACACGTTCACCAGTTTCTCACTAAAAGAGTTCAGAGGGAAACTTTTAGTGTTAGTGCGTACTAGTACGTAGCACTCTGGTCTTTACTAAAGTCTAGATACGTCAGTCAGCTTAAGCCTCCCTGTCCAAATCCAAACTCAGAGCAAAGTATCAGAACCGAACCGACTCACCGACTCCAGACACGAATAGAAGGGTCCACCACAGCACTGACCAGTGAGTGTCCATTAGAGAAGTTCAGCCTTTCTGTGCCTTCATGAACGTGAAGCTGAGAGAGTCTGTAGTGTAGTGAAGGAGAGAGAGAGAGAGAGAGAGAGAGAGAGAGAGAGAGAGAGAGAGA
>BRDA01004849.1:8272-26508 GCA_036984385.1 Crenuchus spilurus
AAAAAAAAAAAAAAAAAAAAAAAAAAAAAGGTCGGGTGCTTTTTAGAGGGTCGGGCAGGGATGATCACCAATTCTTTTTTTTTACTTGGCCTAATATATAATAATCTTGCATACCTTCAACCAAGTTCACAATAAACATTAAAGTGTTTAAAGAAGTGTTAATAAAATGTACCTGATCCCAGCTGAACTCTTTCAGCTCCTGGTGTGCGCAGGAGAGGTGCAGGGTTAAGAAGAGCAACATGAGAAAAGCAGAGGAGCAGCAGGAAAGACACGCCAATGACAGGGAAGAAGAAGGAGGGATGTAGAGGGGGTATAGGAAGAGAGGGACAAAGGGAGGAACAGTTTGTTAGTGACTGGGTCATTAGGCGGAAGCAGTGTACACTAAAACAGAAATCTGAGGGAAAGCAGAAGATGCTTAACACTAAAGCCTAGTCAGGACACACAGAGAGGGGGAGAGAGAAAGAGATATGCATCAACACATATACAACAATTCCATTCCCAACACCCCTTATTTAGGTTGGCCAGTAGGGGTGAACAGACTTTTACCCACCAAAGGCATCAAACAATATCAAAATCTATACTGAAGAAAAACATACAGTATATCCTCATGTATCTTTATCCAAAATATATGCACATTATACATATACAGTATATACAGTATACACTACCAGCCAAATGTTTTATTACACCCCAATTTTTCCAGGTACAAATTATTCAGTTTAATGTCTCATTGCACTCTATGTATCTAAACTTTGGACTCATCAGTAAGCCACATTTGGCAGATATAACAGCTGAACACACTCGTGTCATTCTTTCACTCTTCTGTCCACTTCATTCCAAATCAGCTGGATGGGGTTTAAGTCTGGAGACTGTGCTGCCACTCCATGTTTTCAAGCTGACCATCTTGTTGTTTTTTCCTGAGGTAGTTCTGGCAGAGTTTGGACTTATGTTTTGGGTCATTATCTTGTTGTAGGATGAACCCCTGACCAACTAGGTGCAGAGGGCATTGTATGGTGCTGCAGAATGCTGTGGTAGATGTGGTGGCTCAGCTGCTTCTCACACTGTAGGAATGAGTAGAACCAGCTTTTAAGGCTGATCTACCTCCATCTTCCCTGACAAAAGCCTTTGTGTATAATTCTGTAATGTAAATACCTTTTCAGTTTTGGGTAACCTTACTTTTTTAAACCTCTGGCAGTTCACCACTTACCCTTGTAACATTTCAAGCTATTCATAGAACTTGAATGACTTGAACTGCAATAAATAACTGGAGAAACTGGGGTGTTCTAAAACTTTTGGCCAGTAGTGTATATTAGCACTTAAACAAATACAGTCCAGTACTTTTAATATAATCTATATCTGCCATATAACATTAAAAAAATGTTTTTTATATTTTATATTAAATTTGTATCTAATTTTCATAGAATTCTGCAGCTTCCAGCTGGTTTGTCTGGAAGAAGTAAAAGGACTATCAACTAAATTACAGTCGGTAATAATCTAATGAAGAATGTAGAGCAGCAGATAAAGTTTAGGTTAAAAGATTGTGAAACGTTGCTTTAATATGTATCAGCAAAGCACTGATCTCAGTAAAATGAAGGTTACTAACTGGTTTGATGGCTGCAGTCAGAGACTCCATTTCAGCATGGGTCATCCACACGTTACTGGTTGACTGTGGTCAAAAAAAGACAAAGACAAAGAATAAATTCCTGTTATAAAATCCTAATATTTCTGAAATACTTTAAAGGAAAGTGTTTTCCATCCCCTAAAATACCCAAATTTGAGAAACAAAGAAACACACAAATATGGTGAAATGATTTTACACTAGGATGAGCAGGAGAAGCTGAACTGTGGGAAAGGGTGATGGAATAGACTTTTTTCAAATAAACAAGGACATACTGTATCAAGCTGTCTGATAATACATCCAGTTTGTATAAAGCCAAGGCAAGTGTCTTTTTATTTACTGTAGTCATTCCATCTGCACAAGTGAGAGTTTTAGTGTGTCTAGACCTTGTAGTACTGTAGCCTGTTTGTTAAATATTTCTTGACAGAAGCCACTTGCGTTTTAGTGCAGAGTTGGATAAAAGAGAAATTAGTTTACAGAAATTAAAATATTTAAATGAATGTAAAGATAATTCTTCAAATCAAAGTTAAATCTCTTCAGTTTGCTTGTTTTGATGTTGCCCCATATGGCAAGCCGTTTTAGCCTAAAATGACACCAGCGATACAAATCCTAATTCAGTTTTTACTAGTAACAACTCCCATTTCAGATATCAAAGATGACATTTTTACTAGTTAGAATAGAGACTTACATATCCATAATTAAATTCTGATACATATACATTGCCAGGTGGACATATCTTGTAATTCTGACTAGTCATAATTCTCCATTGACTTGCATTGAATTTCACTCTCTCATATCCGTAATACAATTGTTACTAGTAAAAACTCCAATTAGAGATATCTGCAATTATATGTTTACTAGTACAAATGGCATTGCAGATATCAATAATGTAATTCTCACTAGTCAAAAACAGAATTGTAGATATCTAAAATTACATTTTAGAGCTCTGAAACCTTACATATCTCTAATTCATATTTTTACTAGTAAAAACTTAATTGGAGAGCTCTTGAATTCACATTTTTACTAGTCAGAATTCAATTATGGATATGTGGACCTGTACTTGTTACTAGTAATAATTGCATTGTAGATATCTGAAATTATATTTGTACTAGCAAAAATGTAATTGCATATATCTCTAATTGGAGTTTTTACTAGTAACAATTGTATTACGGCTATGATAGGATAAAATTCAATGCAAGTCAATGGAGAATTACGACTAGTCATAATTACATTAAAGATATGTCCACCTGCCAATGTGACTAGTCAGAATTGAATTATGGATATGTAAGTCTCTATTCTTACTAGTAAAAATGTCATAATTGATATCTGAAATGGAAGTTGTTACTAGTAAAAACTACATTAGAGAGATCTTGAATTACAGTTCTTACTAGTAAAAACTGAATTAAGACTTGTATCGCTGGTGTCATTTTAGGCTAAAACGGCTTGCCATAGCCCCATCATGAATGACAGTGACAGCTTCAAAAAATTTTTTTACATAACCATAATAGATGAAAACAAGTTAATACATTTTTTTCTGTCATAATATTATAAATGTGCATAAAATTTGCACATTGTTTGGATGGAAACATGGCCATAGTATGATTTTATTTTAATCAATTTTGGGCAAATTCACTTGGACTATTCATCATGAAACATTCAGGCATTTGGCTTTTTTAAATGCCATAAAAAAAAATTAAAACACAATAATACAAACAGAATTAGGAGATTTAATATGACAGCAGAGATGTATGTTAGACTATTAAGGGATTAAAAATGGATGAGTTTAGAGATGCGTGTTGTCCTAAAACAAGCACAGGAAGTTTCTGGATGAATTCGTACAGATCGTGTGCTAGCTGGGGCCGAGGGGCTGGTCAGAGAGACCATCTCCTGGATGGCGAGTCTCAGTTTAAGCCTGTGCAGAGGGTTACTGATGCCAATCTCTCTCTGGATTTCTGTGTCTGACAGATTAGCCATGATCGCTCCACTTTTCACGTTAGCACGACATGCTGCCACGTACCACGCCGGCATGCCCACCCACAGCTGAGAGAGGGAGAGAGAGAGAGACGGATGTTAAAGCGTAGCCAATATTCCATATGTTTTAAAAATCATAAACTTGTTCATAATAACTTTGTTTAAAAAGTTAACTGGAAATGTCCACTACAATGATCAAAAGAACACACAATAGCCCTTATAAAAGAAACATATACTAATATAAACAAATGATAATACATTTATACACTGTTTTTAACAAAACGACTACATGTTGAAATGTAAAAACTGTTCAATTATACCTCCAACCAGGATACCACAGTAGGGCCATCCCAGGAAGCAAAGGGAAGCCCCTGCCGACATGCTTCCTCCAACAGCTCATGTCTGAATGAAAGACAGAGAGAGAGAGAAAAAAAATCTTATTATTATTATGAATGAGCGATTTTTGAAACAGTGAATAATTAAGAGTAACAGATATACAATGATGAACAAAAAATAAAGAATAATGAAAGAAAATAGTGAATGAGGAACATATATAGTGAGAGATTAACAGCAATATTGAATAATGGATGGAAATACTAAATGATGAACAGTAATAGTGAATGCTGAACAGTAAAAGAGAGGACCAGTAGTTGTGAATGATACAGAATTAGTGAATGATAAACAGTAATGGTGAATGATGACTTGTGTTAAAGTAACTAATAGTATTTGAACGGCAGTTCAGTTTACTTTTTCTTGCTCCGTCTGTCCTTGTCCACAGGTCCGGCCATCTTGGTGAGACCCAGCGGGTCAACAGAGCCGAGGTCATCGGAGGGAGTTGAGGCTGAAAGAGAAATGGAGGATAGAGACAGTACTGTAAACTCTGCAAACAAATGTCTTTGTCCTCATGCGTATTATTACATATACATCCCTCTCTTAAGATGTAAAATACATAGTAGTGACACAGAAAGGTGAAAGTGGCATGCTGTTTATGGTGTCATGGTTCTTGTAGTTTTTTTTCTGTCTGTTCTTGACAAACTGGGTCTTTAACCCTATCTGTCATTGAGATTTATCACCCATGTGTCTCAGCTCACCCAGGGAGGAAGAGTCACGGCCCGGCTGGCCCATCCTGCCCTTTTCTTTCTTGCCAAAGAGGCGGCCGATGGAAGACTTGATGCTTTTCTTTTTGCTGGCCTTGTGAAGGGAATCCTGACTGCTGTTAGAGCTGCTGCCATCTGCTGAGAGGCTGGACAGCGAGAGAGAGAGAGAGAGAGAGAGAGAGAGAGAGAAGGAGAAAGAGAGAGAGAGAGAGAGAGAGAGAGAGAGAGAGAGAGAGAGAAAGAGAAAGAGAGAGAGAGAAAGAGTCATTATTTGAGCAATAGCAGAGGGAGAGTGTGATGGTGAATATCATCACAGCTGTGATTTGGTTAAAGCAGATCATTACAGCTATGAACGTTATTCACAGTAACACCTTCAGTGTTACAAAGCAAAGAAAAAACCCTGAACATTCCAAATATATACAATAAAAGTTCAAACAGCTTGGCCTTAGCAGATATAACAATACAAGACAGATTGTATGGTTGAATGTAATTGCTGTATCAAAAATAACAATATATTTTGCAGTGTTCTAGATGCTCTAGAAAAGATCTCATAGCTGTTGAACATTTGTAAAAGTTCATTTTAGATGACAATACATAGGCAATGTCAAAATCAGAAAACGACTTAAGCTGATCAGTTCACTGACCTCCGGAATTCACGGCTATCGTCCAGCATAGCACCTGGGTGGGTGTGGCTCATCCTGTCCAATCGCAGAGCACGAGGAGTAGGTGGAGGGGTGGAGTCCAACAGGGCCAGCGATCTATCGTCTTCCTTATTGTTCTGATGAAGGAAATAAATTCAGTCTTTTAAAGGAGGTTAAATACAAATCAGAAGTGAGAAATTACGCAGAGCAGAGCTTCAACAAATCTGTCATAAGTTCTGCTATAAAGTCCAGATTTGGTTATTTCACAGTGGACACTGCTTTTAGCCATACTGCGTAATGACACACAGTATTTCATACAGTATTAGAAACCACACAATCATGTCTTTTTGAGATGAATAAACTAAACACAGTTTGAGAACTAACTGGTGGGGTATAAACTCTACTTGTTAGCTACATTAGTCCTGTATCTCCAGTGCCAAACTAAAGAAGCCAGTCTACCTGTCGGTCAGTTTCGCGGGCAGGGGAGTGGGGTAGACGAGGGGTAGAGTGTCCCGAGCTGGGTGGAGAGGGAGAGGCGAGTGTGGAGGAGGTGAGGGATGGGGGGATGAAGGTTCTGCCGCTGGCGTCCCGCCCCAAAGAGGAGGGAGGTATCGGGGGTCCGTCCAGGGCCACACTGCTGACCCGACTCTCTATCTCCTCAGCCCTCAGCTCTGTGTTCTCCTTCTCCTCCTGAATCAACCTGAGACAGAACGTGGAAGAAGTTCATTTGTTCTAGTTGTGTGTAAAAGTTTGGGTACTCTTGTTAGTGATTGTTAGAGTGTTGTGAAAAGTTAAGCTTATGCACATTTTAATGCAGACTTTGTAAAAAAATAACATAAGCTACTGAAAAAGACAACGTAAAATGTGCAATGTGTAAAAGGTATGACACGCTAACCATTACATTTACAAAATGAATAGAAATTCTGCACTAAAATGTGGAAGAGCTGTGCATTCGCTGTGGATGAATTCATTTTTTTTCTTAAACAGGTAAACAACTGTTTATGTGTTATGTCTTCTTGTATTCTGCTGAATTATTTCTGGCTCATAGCTCATTAAAAAAGTGGAGAAATTGTGTTGAAAGAACAGATTCTAAACTTTCACTTCTTTTTTTTTTTTTTTTTTTATAATTTATTTCAAGGTATTTGCCAATTTTCATCCCCTTTCCAATGTAGTGGTAGCCAATTAGCCCATCCCCTCCGTTAGGCCTCTCCCCATCACTTTTGCAATGTCCCTGACTCTAAGAGGGTGCAGGCAAGCACAAGCCTCCTCCGTTGCGTGTGATGCAGCCACCGCCTCTTTTCAAACCACCACTGATACACCGTCACTGGAGAGCCTAACACGCTCAGAGGAAGGCACACAGGGTCCCCAGCTCCGATTGGACCAATCAGTAGACGCCTGAGCCAGCGGACAATGTGAAAGTGATAAGGAGAGTGAGAGCGCCATCTACCTGCCCAGAGAGAGCACTGACAATTTTTGCTCTCTTGGGCCCCGGCTGTTGATGGCAAACAGCATGACCGGGATTCAAACTCGCGATCCTCGGGTCACAGTGGTAGTGTCTCTGAGCTGTAAATAAGTATGTAATGTATAGTCAATGTACAGCAAAACGGCCATAACCGCTCTTAGATTCCTAAGGGTTTTGAATATTAAAGTACCAGCATGTAGAGAACCCCAAAAGAAGAATGTCTGAATGCTAGATCACAAAACTGACCATAAACTGAAAAATTATCTCTTTCTTATTTCATCCCCTCAGGATAAGAATCACTGTAGCTTTTCATGCTCCTATACCTATAAAACGTAACCCATCCCACTCTTTCCACATTTAAAGCCCCCCTGCTTGGTCTGACCCCGCCCTCACTTGATTTCTTTGTTGATGGCCTCCAGCTGTTCCTGAAGCATGATGGCTAGTGTCTGGACGTCTGTCTGTCCGCTTGGGGACAGAAGCTCTGAGCCGAACAGCGTCTCACGGTCCTCATCCTCATCTGAGCATCCGCCTTCAACTCCACCCTCAAAACCTGGACCCAGGAGAGCTCCAGTGTCCCACTCCCCATACTGCAACACAAGGAGAAGAAGAGGGGATTAGAACTTTTTGTGTCCAGGTTAATTTAGAGACACAGTGCATGTAACAAGTTTACACACACGTAGTTTTGAAATGTAGGTTTATTCAAATGAAAGTATTATCTAATAATATAATAATAGCAAATAATAGTGGCAGTCCCTGCTGAGATGTCAGAATCCATCAGCATTTAAACCTTTCAGCTGTTTAGATTTGTAAAAATAATAAAAATATGTACAAATATTCACACAGCGTTACCACATAGCTTTATTAGCATAGTTTTATGTTAATGAAATCTGATTATAAAGGCTCAGGTCTGGATCATAAAGGTTAGCTCCAGCTCTTCACCTTGCTGGCATCCTCCCTGGCTCCGCCCCAGCATCCGCGGTGCGTCCGCCTGACCACGCCACCTGAACCTGTGCTACCGTAGTGATCCAGGTGGGAAGTGGAGCCGGCAGGTAGAGATCCGCCCCCCTGAGAATACCTCAGTTCCAGTGCACTGCCGGGGAGAGACCTGTAGGGTGCAGAGGAGGATGGGCACACTCCGAGAAAAGCATATATACGTGTGGCAGGTTGAAAACGTGGGAGTAATACAGAACACGTTCTTCTTTAATGTGTCCTCAGCAGTGAGAGGGAGGGGCTTACCGAGAGTAGGAGGAGCCTGGCCTCCCTCTGAGCTGATCCATCTCTACCTGTATCCGCTCCAACTCAGCAATGAGCTGATCCTGAAGAGTTGAGAGGAAGGAAGAGGAAAAGAGATGAAAGATAAACACAAGAGGAGAAAGGAGAGAAAAAACGAAATGTCAAAAGAAGAGAGAGTGAAAAGGGAAACGAAACAAAATGAATAAAAGAGAATGGGAGGAAAGGAAAGGAAATGAGTCAGGAGGACAGGAGGAAAGACAACAACAAAAGGGAAGAAAAGGAAAGAAGAAGAAAGGAGAGTGGAGGAGAGGAAATGAGAATACATGTGAATAGAGATGACAGGACAAGAGAATAAAGCAGAGGGAAGGAAGTGAGAGAACATTCTGTTCAGTTCATTACTCCATATAAACAGAGACAGAGAAAGCTGATCAGCCCTGCAGGTGTGTTGGTGTTTAGAGAGGAACGCACCTTGTTTGCCAGAAGATCATCCTGGATCTTCTTCATATTTGCCAGCTCCTCAGACAGAGCGTTCTGCAGGATTAAACATTTCACTTACTTCACAAGCAGTAACATTGTTTAATATGAAATTGTCAGTCAGGCCATTGTGTTTTAGAGTTGAACAAAATGAGTCTAGCTGAGCAAAATCAGTGAAACCCACCTTCTCTTCCAGCGCGGCCATACGCTCCTTTAGGTGGAGCTGCAGGCGCTCGTTTGACTCAGACAGCAGCTTATCCACCGTGTCTGAGAGACGCTTATTATGTTCATCATTCATCCTCTCTCTCTGTCTCGCCTAAAGGGAGAGAGACATAGAGACAGAGAGAGAGAGAGAGAGAGAGAGAGAGAAAGACAGAGCAAAAGATAGATAAGAAGAGGAAGAGAAAGACGAAAGCTTCTGACACTACCCCAATTCCAAAAACCCACTAAACAATGCAAGGTACCCCAAAAATCAGCCCCAAAATAACCCAAATTAATCAAAAAATTGGCAACAGACCTCAAACAGGCCCAAATACCCTGGAATTAACCACAACCTCAAATAAATCAAAATGCATCAAAACAGTCCCGCATACCCTCAAATATCTCCCCCAAATCAGCCCCAAAACACCTACAAATAGCCCTAAATATCCCCGGAGCACCCTAAATTCCACAGTGTCAGCTAAGAGGGAGAACAGCATACTGAGTCTCCAAATCACTGATTAAAATGAAACGGAAATTCCACTGTAAATCGAGTAGAGAGTAGGGTTAATAAGACACAACACACTCATCCTGTTTCTAATCATTACACCAAAAGATTAATCAGCCTGACCTAAAACAAAGCCCAGCGCCAAACAGACTCACTGGTCACAATCAAGGGTGTAATGTAACATCCTTTCCCAGTCTATCAAATCACAAATCACAAGTCCAACAGTACAAAAAGAAAGGCCTCTTTCAGAAAAGTGCAGGGAAGTGCTGTAATGTTAGACTCACTGCAAACATCAGTAAAGACAAAACAGAAACAGCCCAAATTTTGCCCCCTAAAGGTCTTACAAGAAAACTATTGTTACATAAGACTCAACACATGCTTTATTAAATGAGCTCCAGCTGTGAGTTAAACATTATTAATAACAATTTTAACTCAGTCACGTAAATACATCATCTAGATCACATTTAATTCTCTGGAGTCGGCTCTCCCGCCGGCGGTATATTAACACTAGCTTCCGCAAAAATGCTAGATCAAGTTAGTTTATCCCAGAGCTTAAACCTCCTTCTTGTGAGCCATTAGAGATGTAATGTGCTCACAAGAAGGAGGCTCGCCCAGAGTGAGAGCTGTGTGAGCTGCGTGATTAGGGTGTAACCGGTGGCGGCGCTGCTGAAGAGGCTCTGTCTAACAAGCAGCAGCATCACGTCAGAACTCACTGTCAAGCTGCTTAAAATGACATGAAATGGAAACGAACATTAATGCTTATCGAATTCTATTGTCCTGGCTTATCATCGTCATCGAGGGAAAAAATATCGTGAAACAAATCGATATCGTTTTTATCGCCCAGCACTACTCAAGACTACATCAGAGTGTCCGTAATACCCTCAGACTCCAGGGGGTTAAGGTCTCACAGAGTAGTTGATGTGACTTAAGACACATCATTATTTACTGTGAATGATACAAACAAAAACTTGTGTAGCTGAATGCTGCATCTGCCATCACACAAAGTACTGATCCTGAATCAGTTTCAGTGACAATGACCATCATAAACCCAGAGAAGATCAGTCTTTTACCAGCCTTGTCCAGTAGTGGTGAGGTTTCCAGTTCAAAGTAAGTCATACACAGTAAATCTGCCAGTGTTAAATCAACACTATTCGAGTTAAATTAACACTGAGGGTGTCAAAATGTAACACTCTCAGTGTTAATTTAACTCTAATAGTTACTTTAGTGTGTACTGTCTCTTAAGAGACAACAACTAGTCTGTGAGACCAGTTTGAGTGGGATGAGAGAAGCTTTGGTGACAGTTTTACAAAAATGCTTTTTAGGCTATTTGGACAATTTAGAAGTGTTTGATAGCACATTATCCTCCCAGCTCCACAACTGAAACACATATGGAATTGAAAAAGGTCTGACTTTATATAGGTTTGACTAGAGTAAGTGGAAAAAACGTGTAAATATGATTACTGGTTAAATCACTCCTTTAAGGCCTTGTGTATTATCTGATGGAAAGAGAGGGGGGGGGGGGTAAAGAAAATGTATGACTCACTCTCTGTAACTCCTGATTTTTCTCCTCTAGTTGTGCCTCCATCTGTCGCAGTCGCTCCTCAAAGTTGCCATGGCGCTCCTCAGCCTGTGCCAGGAGGACAAGAAAGAGAGAGAGAGAGACAGAGAGAGAGAACGAGAGAGACAGAGACAGACGGACGCAGAGAGAAAAAGTCTGAAGATTATTTGGTTGAAATGGACTCACTTCAGATGTGCTTGTGCTTTTTCTACACACACAGAAGTGTGTGTTCAGTGTGTGTGGTCAGTGTGTCAGTGTACTTGGTCAGTGTCAGAGGTCAGTGAATGGTCAGTTTATGGTCATTGTGTGGTCTGTGAATATACGTGGTCTGTGCATTACCATTGCACATGTGTATGGTCTCAGTGTGTGTGGTCAGTCTATAGACAGAAAGTGGTCAGTGAGTGAACAGTGTATAGTCAGGGTCTGGTTGGTTTATAGTCAGCATATAGTCAGTGTGTGGTCAGTTTATATTCAGTGAGTGGTCAAGTTATAGTGTGTAGTCAGTGTGTGTGTGTGTGTTCACGGACTGGTCAGGGCATAGTCAGTTTGTGTGGTCGGTGGGTGGTCAGTATACAGACAGTACCTTGTTTAAAGCAGCAACTCTCTGGGCAAGTTGAGCCTCAATCTCTGGCAGTGTTTCAGCTCTTTGCAGCGTCTGCTGGAGCTTCTGCTTTGCATCGTCCAGACGCTCCTGCAGCTGCCTGTTTTTCTCCTCACTCTACGAGAGGGTGGGAGGGGGAGGGAGAGAGAGAGAGAGAGGGAGAGAGAGAGAGAGAGAGAGAGAGGGAGAGAGAGAGAGAGAGAGAGAGAGAGAGAGAGAGAGAGAGAGAGAGAGAGAGAGAGAGAGAGAGAGAGAGAGATAGAGAGAGAGAGAGAGAGAGAGAGAGAGAGGGAGAGGGAGAGAGAGAGAGGGAAGTAGTTAGGAAGGTAGGTAGGTAGGTAGGTAGATAGATAGATAGATAGATAGATAGATAGATAGATAGATAGATAGATAGATAGATATAGACAGACAGACAGATAGATAGATAAACAGAGAGATAGAGAGACAGAGAAAGATAGATAGAATCTTTGATCTAGCAACAGTATTATTAAAAAACAATTCATCTGAATCCCCACACAGTAAATCTGCCAGTGTTAAATCAACACTGTTATAGTTAAATTAACACTGAGGGTGTCAAAATGTAACACTCCCAGTGTTAATTTAACTCTAATAGTGTTGATTTAACACTGGCAGATTTACTGTGCAGGACCATTGTCTCCTATTTTAAAGTATAGCGTGCTTACTGAGGTATGGACTAATATCTCCTATTCTAGTGTATAGAGTCTTTATTGAGGTTGTTTGTGGATTAATATTCCTATTCTGCTGTATACACATTTCCTACAGCTGATGAAACCTCAAGCAGAATATGTGCTAATGTTCAGACAGAATAAAAGGTAAATATACAAGAAAAAAAAATTCTTCTGAAATACACTGTTGTCATATAAAATTCGATGTGACACCAAATTTTTGAGCAGTAGTTTACATCATCAAATCATCTCTCAAACCTCATTCAGTTCACAATGATGATTTCAGAGAGTTATGTATGTGAATGTTGAGTCTTAGTGTTTGTTAGCAAAATTAGCCTTTAATTTAAATTCAGTGTCTTTGCTGATCGACTACATTTGTGGTATGTGGAAAAATATGAAAATGTGATTTCTGAGTGAACTATCCCTTTAAAATAAACTGATAAAAAAATCAACCTGTCAACAAAGGTTCTCTTAGCAGAGAGAAAATAGAGTCATAAATCTTTTCTCTGCATCTCATTATACCCACAGTGTCAAAGGCAAAGGGATACGAGTCCAGACTCAACACACAAACCCCAAACAAAATTCCACAAATCCACATCTGAAAGCCCTGATCCCAGAGTCAGACCTCAAACCGCGCTACGACAGCAGATATTCTGTGAAATTTAGAGCTGTTGTGTTCAGCGCTGCTTCACTGGTTTTGTCCATCTTTGTAGTGGGCGCAGAATGCCAGAGTGGGACAAAGTAGCGTCAGAGCTGAACACATGTTGGAATACTGCAGGTGAATAAGATGCTCTGAAGATAGTTTGACAAACTCACTTTACGTCCCAGCAGCTTTACTCCTAGCAACAAAAATCTTAAACAAACAAGCAAGACCACAAACACATCCAGAAACTTCTCTAACCAAGAGCATAAAAACGTATCATTGCATGAATAAAAATGTTTGAATGTATTATTTTCATAATAATTTGGCCAAATTAAAACAGGAGATTTTATTTATTATTACTTTTATTTATTTTAACCATATTTTCTCCCCAAAGTAACAGTGGCTAATCAACCACCCATCCATTGTCCCCGACTCTGGGAGGGTATAGACTAGCACAGGCCTCCTCCGATACATGTGAAGTCAGGCTCCGCCTCTTTTCCAACTGCTACTGATACATCATCACTGGGAAGTCAACATGCTTGGAGGAAAGCGTAGAATCTACATCTCTGAAAGATCAGTTGGCAAACACCTGAGCCAGCAGACATTGCATTGCATGCCAATTTTGCTCTTTCAGGCTCTGCCTATTGATGGCGAGCAGCACGTGTCATAGTGTCATTTTAAATCCCTGTCCGCTGAGCCAGGCTATTTTAATTCATAGCAAGCATTATGCATTGTTTTTATTGAAGGGGGATTGGGATCCATGGATTATACAGAGTAATTTTTACATGATTTAGAAATGAAGGACCTGTTGCCTACTGTTAGGGATGTTCATGGCATGTATGAATGTGTTCATCCAGGTATCATACTGATTAAAAGCTTCACGTTAGAATGTATAAAAATAAAATATAGCACAAAATATTTTTACAGAAGACTTACTATTGCATCTCTAAAATGAGAATATCATTAAAAAGGTTCATTTGTGTTCATAATTTAATTCAAAAAGGTAAACTATCATACATTTTAGATTCATTACACATAAAGTAACATATTTCAAGACTTTCAGTTTTAATATTTATACTGTTTCAATAGTAATGTACTCAAACTTGAAATGAAATATTTTATAGTTTGGGATTCTGGATTTCTGATTTTCATGAGGTATAAGTCATACTGTTAAACATCCATGCATTATCACACCCGCTTATTAGGGTGGTGGTTAGTCCCCTACCCCCTCACAGGGCGCAGGGCAGAGCATTGCACTATTCAACTAAGCCCAGGACAGGGCTCCAATCCACTGCTGGGCATACTGATAAACAGTAAAACAAAAAGGCTTGACATGTGTAATGAATATAAAATATTTACCTTGTGTAATTACATTATGATGTCCAGTCTGTCTTATTTCCTTACACATCTCTCCAGAACTACATTTCCAATAATCACGTGTCATTGTGTCCATCCCATAGTTCCCATTCACTTACCTGAACTCCAGGTAAGAAGGTAAGAGCCTTTGCTCTGTTTGTTAGCTTAGCCTCTTGTATAGCCTTTGCTCTGTTTGTTAACTTAGCCTTTGCTCTGTTTGTTAGCTTAGCCTTTGCTCTGTTTGTTAGCTTAGCCTCTTGTATAGCCTTTGCTCTGTTTGTTAGCTTAGCCTCTTGTATAGCCTTTGCTCTTTGTTAGCTTAGCCTTTGCTCTGTTTGTTAGCTTAGCCTCTTGTATAGCCTTTGCTCTGTTTGTTAACTTAGCCTTTGCTCTGTTTGTTAGCTTAGCCTCTTGTATAGCCTTTGCTCTGTTTGTTAGCTTAGGCTTTGCTCTGTTTGTTAGCTTAGCCTCTTGTATAGCCTTTGCTCTGTTTGTTAGCTTAGCCTTTGCTCTGTTTGTTAGTTTAGCCTCTTGTATAGCCTTTGCTCTGTTTGTTAGCTTAGCCTCTTGTATAGCCTTTGCTCTGTTTGTTAGCTTAGCCTTTGCTCTGTTTGTTAGCTTAGCCTCGTGTATAGCCTTTGCTCTGTTTGTTAGCTTAGCCTCTTGTATAGCCTTTGCTCTGTTTGGTAGTTTAGCCTTGGTGAAACCTTAGTGGTATCTCTTGTTGTATTTACCTGTTCTCTGACCCTCGTTTGTATCCTGTCCATCCTTATTCTCTGCCATCTGTCTTATGCTTATGCCTTGCTCGGTTTTTGATTTTGGATTGTTTCTTGGCTTATGTATTTAGATCTCCCCTTACTATTTAGTACATACAATTTCTCTTAATCTGCGTTTGTCTGTTCACGATCTGTCTCAGCCTGACATATGAACACAAACTTTTTCATGATATTCTATCTCCTGAAATGCACTTCTAGTACTGCTGAATACATACAGCCTTACATTTTACAGTGAGCTAAAATTACAGGCATATTACATTCAATATTACACCTTTATAACCAAGAACAGAAGCAGAAAGCTAAATTTCCACTTGTACCTGTCTGTACAGAGACTCTTTGCTTGCCAGTTCATTCTCCAGCTTGTCTTTGATGTCATGGAGGGACGTTGCCTCCCTCTGGGCACTGAGGTACCTGCAGGACATTGATGCACACTTCTTATACATATCTTATATTACACTACATTTACCATTATGTACACTCTATCAAGTAAACCGAATAGAACATGTTTTTATCCAGCTAGGACTCTTTTCAACACACAGTGACATCATTTCCACTTCTTGAGCTTGCAGTCACTGGGTGTCAGTCTCTTGATCACAGGGTGAATGCATAGACAGCTGTGCCACTCACAAGCTAATTAACAAGACTACATTTATTTTTAGCATTATTAATATTAACAGCCTGTTTTATTTGCATTTAACAGTGCATTTAGCTTTTCTCTGGCACGCCCCCTGTGTGGCAGTCCCAGAAGGGACAGGGTGCTATTATAGTGTTTTTCTCTTTTTGGAAAATTTGCACCAGCTCATTTCCACTGTATTCATCACCTAACACCACACACCTCTGAATCAGCTCTGATTAAACACGCCTGCATGCAGCCCTATATGTGACACTGCACGAGAAGCTGTGACTCGTGTTTTGAGAGCACCTGGTCATGAGTGTTATACTTTGCAACCAGTGTTTACCAAAAATGTTTTTTAAAAAAAGGCACATAAAACACTCCCACATTAGAGATCCGGGACTTTACCTGCGCTCTAATGTAGTGATTCTCTCCTCCATATCCTCTCTCTGACAAAGAGCCTAGAGAGACATGAAAGACAGGCAGAAATAATTATGTCCCATATATATATATAAGCAGAGCAGTGATTTGGCTTTTCTCTGATTTTACAACAGAGGCAGGACATTCTTTCCTGAAAGTGTACTAACACACACATGCACACACACACACACACACACAAACACGCACAGACTAACTTGCACTGATGTGGTCGAGTGCACATCCACACAGTAGCACGGAATGCTAATGGCATGCTTTAGGGACTTCTGTTTACTTCAAACGTGGGTGACTAAAATCAGCTGTTGCACAACAGAAAGAAACAGCAGGACAATATAGACTTACATAACACACACACACAGAGAGAAACCAAGAGAGACAGAGACAGTGACGGAGATAGAGAGAGGGAGACAGAAAGAGACAGAGAGCATGACAGAGAGATGGGGAGAGAGAGAGAGAGAGAGAGAGATGGGGAGAGAGAGAGAGAGAGAGAGAGTGACAGGGAGAGAGAGGGACAGAAAGAGAGACACACAGAGAGAGTGAAAGGGACAGAGAGAGAGAGACAGAAAAAGTGACAGGGAGAGAGAAACAGAGAGAGAGAGAGAGAGAGAGAAAGGGAGAGGTAGAGGAGGGTGCAGAAAAAGCTTTCACGTTCATTCAACGTGTCAGAAATGTAAGAATCATGAAGATGAAAGAGGCCCCAAAGCGTGTTCAGATTTTTATCACAAAAGAAAAATTCCAAAACAACTGCGTCACGACATGAAACAGTGACCGTTGCCAAGCTGGCAAACATCTTTACTGCCAAACAAAGCATAACAAGCCACCATTATTATAGAAAATTAGACTCCCTCAGACAAATGACAGACAGCTGCTTTACTGAGGGATACTTTGATGAACTACACACACACACACACACACACACACACACACGCTTCAGATAAACCACTGTACTGCCAGAAAACACATGGGTTGTAAAATGTTTTGAGGTTGATTGTAAAGTTGACTATTTAAAAGTTTATCATATAAAACATTATAAATTATTATTAGGAGTTCAGCAATTATTCATTTTTATCAACAAATCTGACTCCTTTACAGCTAAACTGGCTGATGGCTACTTTATTTGGGCCAATTTTAGTGCACAGTTTAGTGTTTTCCCTGTATTCATATATTAATAAGTAAGTGTGCATTAAACTGTGCAGAAGTTTCTTCTCTGTAAAACATGTTTACTTATTTTTACCCAGACAATAAATAAAACAAATTGACCAGGGGTGCACTAAGTTTTGATCATTAAAGTACTGAACAATTATAAAATAGTCAAATAATTAATTGACTTATATTAATATTGTAACTGAGTGAGAATAATAAACAAATGAAATCACTGGGATTTTAAATGAAGGTAAGATTAATATTGATGGTGTGATGCTGTGCAGTTGTACCTCTTTAATCTCTCTCTGCAGCTTCTGATTGGCTTCTTCAGTTTTGGTCACTTCCCTCCTTGCAGCGGCCAACTGCTCCTCAATCTCTCCAACCTGATGCACACATCAACACAATGGATCAGAAGAGCTGGACTGATATCACATCAAATAGTTGGAAATTATAAAAAAACTTAATTTACTTAAAAATTCAAAATAAATTTTTACTAGTGTCTATAATTTAGAATATTGTGTTCCCAATTTAATTTAAAAACGTAAAGGACATATATTTTATATTCATTACAAGAAAAGTGACATATATTAAGCCTTTTAAATGTTGATATAATTTTTTGGATCATGTAAATATAATAATTTACTCAAACTCCAATTGAAATATTCCAATCGTTTGAAATTCTGGAAGTCATACTGATCAACAGTAAAACAAAAAGGCTTTAAAAGTCAATGTAAGTGTAATGAATATAAATATGACAGTTCACCCTTTAGAATTAAATTATGGACACAAACGAACTTTTACATAATATTCTATGCTTCAGTGTATGTATATATGCATACTGTTCTGTTCTGAACTGTACTGGTGTTCTGATGTTCTTATCATAATTAGTACTTTATGTTTTGTAGAACATGATATCCAGTAGTGGAAAATAATTTGATACAAATTCAATATCAGACGTATTCTCAGGAATACAGAGACTCTCTGCAGTGCTGCAATTGGCCACCAGAGGGAGCACAGCCTGCTTCTTACATCACTATAGCAACCATAGAACTGTTACCTCTTCTTCTGATTGGCCAGCTGGAACATTTTGTAATCCAAAATGTGTCAGTGTTTAAAGTGTCACTTTCTGTCTGTCTCCTGCTGTCTCCCTCTCTCTCTCTCTCTCTCTCTCACACACACACACTCACACAGACACATCTCTCTCTCTCTCTCTCTCTCTC
>BRDA01004849.1:39896-61126 GCA_036984385.1 Crenuchus spilurus
GCGATTTATGGAGTAATTTCACTTTCGCTGCCACACAAAACAAAACAGAGCAAAGTTTGTGGATGTAAAATAACTGGGAAAAGCACTACTAACCTCAAGAGGTCCTCAGTTCTCACCACCACGAGCTTTACAAGGTAAGCTAACGTAATGTAGCTAGCTAGTTGGCTAACGGTGATGATTATGTATATCTGATATGTTTCATTTTTGAATGTTTCAGTGTATAAAGGGGAAATGTGTAATCTGTTATCATTATCTTAGGTGTTTAGATTAAATAGATCACAAACACATCTAACTGGAGCCATAAGACACACATACAGGCTCAGTTTCATTTTAAATGTAAGTATTGATATTTATTAGTACTCTTATTGGTACTTGGTATCAGCAAGTACTTAAATGTAAGTACTTGTACTCGTACTCGGTTTTAAAAAATGTGGTATCGGTGCATCCCTATTTATAATGTTTCTCTGACAGTGTAAGACCTTTTATTATATAGGTGCAACATTCAAGCAACACCCAACCCGCAACGTAATGCCCCCCCCATACACTCCAACACCAAACACTCCCCCAACCCCAACACCCCCCCCCAAGAACCCGGCCAGGGGTGTCCCTTATTTCAAAATCTGAAAGGTGGCAACCCTAGTCTACCCCTTCAAGGCTACCCTAGCTAACAATTAACAAGCTTAGACCCCATATATTAGCATTATGCTAACCATGCTAACAGTATCCCTAAACAATCACATCACAAATAGTCTTCATCTTCCGATTTATGACATTGTATGACATAGCATTTATTTATACAAAAAATTGTAAATAATGGGCTATATGTTTTCTGTGGCTGATCAGTGCTCTTATAAGAGTAATGTTGTTTATGTAAATGAATATGCATAGTCTTTAAGCATACTATTCCAAAGCCTTTAAATTTAAGCCTTTTAAGCCTTTTGAATTACTAGATATATTTAGGACTACAAATTAACTTTATAAAATAACTTCATGACTTTAATAATTTGCCTAGACCAACATTACATAAATCAGTTTTGTCCTGTATTGTTTAATGTTAGAATATCAAATTTAATGTGATCACATGCCAGAATGGAACAGTGTTCAGCCATAGCTAATGCCATGGTGGCTTCAGACATTTTTACAGAGTAATTTATTTTAAACTCATTAATGGTAACTTGGTTTGGGTGGAACTATTTTACGACTTGGCCTTTTGAGTATGTTTTTGAGTTGGCATGTGTCTATCTCATCTAAAAGTTAAAAGCTGCTTTAGGAGCCAGGAAAATATAATAAAAGTAAGCTCTATATAAATGGCAGAAAATTAAAAGATGCTCTGAGAGCAGGATGTGAATGAAGTTGTGAAAACTGAAGCTTGCTACCTAACATGAACGTGTCATGAGAGTAGAGGCATCTCTTGCTAGACTAGCTAGCTAGCACATTATGGCTCATTTCAAGGTAATAATAGGCAGATACTCAGCTAGCTACCTTGCTAGCTAGCTAAATAAGCTTGTGGGAGAAATATGTGAGCTTGCTGTCATAGCTTTACTTAACTCTTTATTTTGCATGTTGCTCTTCCAGTCCAGGGCTAGTTGTCCTGCTTGCCTTCATACTAGCAATGACAGTTAAGCACTGGATTCAAAGTTATCATGACCACCCCCCTCATTGTTCTGATTGGTCGCCTCACAGAACCAATCTATGCAATACTGTCCTCAGAAGATATTAATAAATAAATAAAACTCCAACAAGCGCAGCGGGATGGCTGCACGAGGCAACTGCGAGACTTTTTAACTGCCTCAGTGCTTTGGGACAGGAGAGGGGCTCACAGTAGTACCCCCTGCTCACTGAGGACAATAACTGCAGAACGATTGGTGGTTTCAGTGAAGTCTCCAAAAGTCTCCAATAACACCAGGAAACATAGCTAGATTTGTCGCTAGCCGCTTAAAAAAAAGTCACTAAAGGGGTCTGAAAACTCATTAAACATAGGTAGAAAATCAACAGTGAGTCAGTGTGGTTCAGGACACAGTAAGACATATTTTTGGACTATAAAAATGATGATGACAATCATAAATACATAGAAAACTGATTTAAGATCATTCTACTCCTCCTGCTGCTGTCTTAAGTGGCTGCCTGTAGCTGTGAGATTTTCTTAATTTTTATAATATAATTTTTATATTAAACACATACTGTGTCCTAACAACACTGACTAGTCTGTGAGATCTTAATTACTATTGGAATCAAGATGTGTGCAAAATTAAAGAAGTAAAATTTGGATTCTAAACATGTCTTGGCTAATCTAACTACATCTATGGTGAGTGGGAAAATGTGTAAAGATGATTTTCCACAGGACAAACATTATGTCTAGCCTTACAGATAAATATTAAATACATTAATTAGAAATATAACAATATGATGGACTTATCAGACCAGGCTGGACTACAACCAAGTTCTTAAGCACAAGACTGGACAGCCAAGAGCAGAAAACAGAGCATCTCAAACAGGTATGACTCTCAGATTAAATGAAGCTGGATAAACAGAAAGAAACAGTAAGGTTTAAAGAAACTCAACTCTATCCACATACAGCCACAACAACAAAGAGCAGACAGTGTCAGATTCAGGCCAGAACAGGTCAGCGCATGCAAAACCAGGTCACTATCTTCCTTCTCTCTCTCTCTCTCTCTCTCTCCTCACTTTTTCTGTATATCTGACACCTGTTTTGTCATCATCCAAAATGTACAGGATCTCAAAAAAGTTTAATAAAGTATCAATACAAGTTATAAGGTAATTACACATGTGAGCATACTAAACAGATTTACACTGCAACCCTCACCAGGAAAAGATGATGATGATGAACTAAACAGATTTATGACTAATTTCTTCACACAGTCTCAGGACATGAGGCCGTACATATCTGTATATGCATACAGTATCTAGCTATAGGCATATGCTACAGTGCTATAATGTCCTTTGTCATGTATACACATATCTAGCTATAAGCCTGTGTTATAATGTCCTGTCATGTATATACATGTCCCATATGTATCACATATGTAATAAGAAAAATCCTAAACCAATTCCAAGTCTTAATCTCAGTAACAGTCTTAATCTCAGTAACCAAAATAAAAGGTTTTGCCCTTTAATAATAGTAAAAAAATACTGAATTTTTGCAAAACAATCAAAGCCGGGAGCATTGTGTCATTCTTGTTAGCTAGTCCTAATTTTCTTGTGGTGCAATTGTGTCCTGAAAATGTATAAAAACAAACAAATTCAAACACACAGACGCAGGTGTAGGAGCTGTACCTGTGGCAGTGCGATGGAGAGTTGTCTCTGTAGTGAATCTTTCTCATGGCCTAGTTCTCGGAGCCGTAGCTGTGCGGTGCCCAGACTCTCCTGCGTTTCCCTTAGACTCTCCAGCAGCCGCTCTCTCTCTGTCAGCATGTTCACCATCAGACTCTCCAGATTCCCTGTGCTGCCCCCTTCATCTCCTCCGCCTCGAGACTCGCGTCCTCCATACCCACCCATACCCCCCATCCCACCACCCATACCCCCTCCTCCGCCAGCAGGAGAGGATGGACCCCCGCCTCCTCCTCCACGTCCATCCTCTGATATAGTGGGCATCACTTCGCACATCATCTTGAGGCTTGAGAGAGGAGCAGAGTGTGTATGTAGGTGTGGTCTCTAAAGCTTGCAACAAAAAGTGCTTGTCCCTCTAAAAAATCAGCTATTATGAATCATTCAGTATCTACTATGAAACTGAATGTAAGAAATATGAGGGAATTATGAATGGAAGAGTGTGTGTGGTCTTTCTACAACCTGTAGAAAAGTGTTTCTTTCCAGCCTTATTATTCAGTTAGTAATCATATGGCTCACTATTCAGTAACCGGTATGAATTATTCATTAACTACTACAGTTTAAGAGGTTAGTGGCGTGCGTATGAACATGCATGTGTTGTGTGTGTGTGTGTGTATATCTGTCAGTGTGGGTGTGTGCATTTGTGAGTGCATGAGGAATGTATTAGCACTTGGTCATGTGTGTGTGTGTGTGTGGGTCTGTAGGAGGTGGTCAGGAAGTGTGAGTGTTTCTCCCTTCTGCTCTCCTTTCACTCCGCGTCTTTTTCACTTTCCCACGACACCTCTGTCCGAGTTTCTTCAAAGATGGACGTTTGCAAGATCTTCGCTTCCACTCGTTTTCTTCAAATCATCCATTTTTCTTTGAGACTCCTTTAACATCCCACTCCCAGCCTGACCTGCACTCCAAATGTAATTCCTCACTTTGGTTGGAGAAAGTGTGGGTGCAGCCCAGATTTAACCCACGACTAAAAGCAGCAGAAGAAGCTTAGAGAGGTCTGTTGGGTGTCCGGGGATGGGGCAGGGTGTAAGGTTATGAAGCCTGTGAGAGAGCTGTGGGAAACAAAAAAGAACACATTAAAATCAGGATCACTCACTCTTTACATGTATGAGAAATTAGCCTGGGTGAAGTCTGTGTTGACAAATAATAAACCAATAAATAACAATATACATTATAGGGAAGGTTACGTTCACTAATTCACATTGGGGCACTAACAAAAAAGTTCGCAGTGCATTGCGTAAAAGTATATTGTGTACAATTTGAGAGGAACTCGGGATGTATCATTTCTAACATCTTTACATCAATAAAATCACATTTATTCATGTTATTATTGATACAGGTCATGTGCCTTTATTATTTTGAAATGTGAAATCATTTGTCATCAATTATTTTATACTTAGATTGAATCTTCCTCGTTAAACTGTTTCTCAAGCTGATATGTCATGTCCACTGAGAGAGGCCAATTCTCCACAAGTCTCGCATGAGTTGGAGGCGTGTCTGGACGAGTCACAGACTATTATGGAGGAGGAAGAGCTGCACATTCCACTGACCTGCTACAAATCAGTACCATCAGTACCAAACCAGTACCATTGTTTTGCACTGCATAGTGTCCATTAAATTGCATTGTGTTGAGTCACAAGAGTGAACTGTATAGCATATTTGTTTGCCTCATGTTGAATCGCATTGCATAAAATGAAATCATGTTGAATCACACTACATCACAATAGAGGTGAGTCATATTGTATCAGTAATGTTTCATATGTATCTTTAATGTATCAGATCTCTGGCAATGCTTCAAGATGTGTATCGCATAAGCTCAGAGATAGAGATATACAGATCTAACAGTCACAAATGTCCATAGTAGTACTGCCTAATATAGCCAAAGCAACTAATAATCTGATTATATTTATATATACTGTAATTGTGCTTCCAATATGGTAAAATACTGCAAAATATTGAATCAGTAATATGACATAGTTAATTGACTTTTTCTTAGATGACATTATTCACCAAAACAGTAACACTTGACTACAGCTGTGATAGGACAGATTGATAATGCAAATAGATCATTTGTATATTAACACCAGCTCACAGAAACAGTTCAACAGATTCAATACACGTATTAACTTAATACATTTGAAGGACTGTAGTATTAAGAAACAATAAGATTATATAGCACATAGTACTGTATATTACCTATTTAACAGTTATTAACCCTAGTAATCTGTAATAGTGTTGTGTAGTAATCTATAATACTGTCGTATAATAATCTGTAATAGTGCTGTATAGTAATTTATAATTCTGTTGTATAATAATCTATAATAGTGTTATATAGTAATGTATAATACTGTTGTATAGTAATCTATAATAGTGTTGTATAGTAATCTATAATAGTGTTGTATAGTAATTTATAATTCTGTTGTATAATAATCTATAATAGTGTTGTATAGTAATGTATAATACTGTTGTATATTAATCTATAATACTGTTGTACATTAATCTATAATAGTGTTATATAGTAATGTATAATAGTGTTGTATAGTAATCTATAATACTGTTGTATAGTAATCTATAATAGTGTTGTATAGTAATTTATAATTCTGTTGTATAATAATCTATAATAGTGTTGTATAGTAATGTATAATACTGTTGTATAGTAATCTACAATAGTGTTGTATAGTAATGTATAATAGTGTTGTATAGTAATGTATAATAGTGTTGTATATTAATCTATAATAGTGTTGTATATTAATGTATAATATTGTTGTATATTAATCTATAATACTGTTGTATATTAATCTATAATAGTGTTATAAAGTAATTAATAATAGTGTTGTATAGTAATGTATAATACTGTTGTAATAGTGTTGTATAGTAATGTATAATACTGTTGTAATAGTGTTGTATAGTAATGTATAATACTGTTGTAATAGTGTTGTATATTAATCTATAATAGTGTTGTATAGTAATGTATAATACTGTTGTATATTAATCTATAATAGTGTTATAAAGTAATGTATAATAGTGTTGTATAGTAATCTATAATACTGTTGTATAGTAATCTATAATAGTGCTGTATAGTAATGTATAATACTGTTGTATATTAATCTATAATAGTGTTGTATAGTAATGTATAATACTGTTGTATATTAATCTATAATAGTGTTATAAAGTAATGTATAATAGTGTTGTATAGTAATCTATAATAGGGTTGTATAGTAATGTATAATACTGTTGTATAGTAATGTATAATACTGTTGTATAGTAATCTATAATAGTGTTGTATAGTAATCTATAATAGTGTTGTATAGTAATGTATAATACTGTTGTATAGTAATCTATAATAGTGTTGTATAGTAATCTATAATAGTGTTGTATAGTAATCTTTAATAGTGTTGTATAGTAATGTATAATACTGTTGTATAGTAATCTATAATAGTGTTGTATAGTAATGTATAATACTGTTGTATAGTAATCTATAATAGTGTTGTATAGTAATGTATAATACTGTTGTATATTAATCTATAATAGTGTTGTATAGTAATGTATAATACTGATGTATAGTAATCTATAATAGTGTTGTAATAGTGTTGTATAATAGTGTTGTGCAGTAATCTATAATAGTGTTGTATAGTAATGTATAATACTGTTGTATATTAATCTATAATAGTGTTATAAAGTAATGTATAATAGTGTTGTATAGTAATGTATAATACTGTTGTAATAGTGTTGTATAGTAATGTATAATACTGTTGTATAGTAATCTATAATAGTGTTGTATAGTAATGTATAATACTGTTGTATAGTAATCTATAATAGTGTTGTATAGTAATGTATAATACTGTTGTAATAGTGTTGTATATTAATCTATAATACTGTTGTATAATAATATATAATACTGTTGTATATATACTGCTGTAAATAGAACAAGTTTTTGAACAACATAGAGTATATAACAGATATTTTACTCATTTTTCCAGCAAACTAAACCCAAACAATTATATAATGATAATATATAAATTAATAATATAATAAAATAATTACATTTACATTTTTGTCATCAACTAAAACTTCGTGCTTTTTCCAGCAGAAAATAATTTGTTTTAATTGTTTAACAGAAGAGAGACCTACTTGCATTTTCTAATAAGATTCCATTAAATTAAATTATTTCTTTAAAATAAATTCTATTATCTATCTATATATTTTATATAGGTCATTCAAACACTCCAAGTTCCAAAAACGTCCTAGTTCCACCAGCGGACCCCCATAACCTCTATCACAATTCAAACTCTGCCCAAAACAATCATCAGTCCATCATAAAAATAACACAGAATAGGAGACTTAGATCATAGTATACAGCAAATGTACTCAAACATAAATTCTCCCAAAATGACTACACTCCTGAGAGGACATGAATGGAATAGCCTGAACAAGCTTGCTCATATGGCTAGTGAATGGAACTTGGTAGTCACCATTAGCATCATTTCATGTGCATAATGCTAAATGGTGACTATTTGCTTTCATTTATTTTTAGCACACTGGCATTTTTGGCAACCATATGATGGAAAAATTCACAGTGATCCTGTTGATGCATCCATATACAAATATGGCAAGATACAGTGTGTTGTCCCGCTAGATATGGGTCTTTAAGGCTGGGGCTAAGGAAGACAGTCAGGCTTTAGATATGTAGGCCACAAAGCTGAGACGACACAGGAATATGAAGAAAAGGATCAAATAAAAACTGAGGAAGCTTCGCTGTCTATAGGTACATTCAGATTCCTACTCAGCTGTGTTTATTTAGGTTCATCTCTTTCTCCATCTCTCTCTCTCTCTCTCTCTCTCTCTCTTTCTCTCTCTCATATACACACACCTCTATATTTTAGATGTTTTAAATCCAGTCAGGCCAGACCAAAAGCACTGTCAGTCTCATAAAGCTCAGAATGATTTGCCTGATAGTTGCTGTACTGAGCAGAGCTGTTAGTCATGAGGCTAATAATAATGGAGGCGCAGGAGAGAGGAAGGCACGGTGAGGCTCAGTGTGTATGTGTGTGTGTGTCGACAGACATGGCTGAAAACAGCCAGGGAGGAGATGGGGAAGCATCCAGAGGTGCAACCAACCAGTGTATACATACATGCTTTCTTTCTATCATTACATCATCACAACTTAAATAGTGTCTCACATACACACACACACAGATATATATATATATATATATATATATATATATATATATATATATATATATATATATATATATATATATATATATATATATGACACTACTTCAGTGGTGATGATGTAATGCTATAAAGCATCCACAGCTAAGACTAACATCAGCATCAATCGATTTCGATGTGCAATGCATTAGGAAGCTAAGTGCAATGTTATGAACACTGTGTGTATATGTGTGTGTGTGTGTGTCTGTTTGTGTCTATGTGTGACGTGTTCCCTATCCGTGCCACAGCTCGCTCAGAATGCATGAATGCACACATGCAGTGTAAAAGAAGAAATAATCCTGTTTTAGATGCACTATCGATGTCAATGCACGAGGCCATTCAGTCTTTGTCTACCCCTTTTACATCCTCCATCCAACCATCCACCCATCCTCACCCATAACCTCACAGCTGGGCGATGAGAAAAGCACATAGAAAGCATGCACGCTCACCCTGATCATGGTCCAGCATCTCTGCAGGTCATCGTGAACCGGAGCGCCGTTTATCTCCTCCGGTTTTGTCGCGCGCTCTCTCTCTCTCTCTCTCTCTCTCTCTCTCTCTCTCTCTCTCTCTCTCTCTCTCTCTCTCTCTCTCTCTATGCAATAAAGGTGCGCGCGCGGTCTTAAAGAAACCCCCTGTTCTCCTATGGGCACGCGCATGCGCACACACGTGTACGCGCATATACATATATACACACATGTATGCGCAGACAAAATAACATCTTAAAGCGCACCGCTCACTTCCCAGCTGGCATTACTGTGTGTGTTTAGTCAGGACAGGATATGTGTTAGGGTGGCTGGCTGGTTGGAGGGGTGGTACGGAGGGCACCTTTTAAAGCGCTCATCTATAAACAACATCAGTACCACCGTTACCAGGGACAACCGAAGAGTCGTTCTCGCTCGACATCTAGCGGACGCGCGCGCACGCGCACATGCACAGGTGTGCCTTTACATGCACGATCATGCACATATGTATGCACATGTGCACCTCATATGCATGCACACAATATGTCACTGCAGTGTTACACATGCACACGCTCATCTGTCACGTGATCAGATGTATCGATCAAGTAGACGTGCTCACACACGTTCTCTCTCTTTCTAATATATTTAATTATATACATCATAATATGTCATACATACATATAATTAATTAAGTGCCGCTACTACTATAACATCTACAGTACTTGTATTTCTGTTTTGTTTTACCTCTTCTGTATGCTCTGTGTGTGTGTGTGTGTGTGTGTGTGTGTGTGTTATATCCCCCGCCACCCCCTTCCTTGAATGCAAATCTATTTTCTGCATATTGATAATGGGAATCTCACCGTGCCGTGACGTCATCGGAAACCAAACGGCCCGCGAGCAGCAGACGAGAACCAACCAGTCAACGCGAGCCACAGTACAGCTCTCAGCCAATGGGCGCGAAGAGTAGGCGGGGCCCGCGTGCTGACAGCGAGCCAATGGAGATAAGTGAGGGTGAGCGAGTGCGCGCGTGCGCGCATGTGAAAGTGGGGGGTGGACTGGGGGAGGAGGGGGCAACAGGGTGGGGTAGCGCGATAAGCGTCCCGAAAAGGAATGACGTAATGTGGTTTTAGAGGATGATGTCATCTCCATGCACAAGAAATAGCCGAGTTGCAGGGGTTGAGGCTGGGGGGGGGGCTTTAAAGATGCACGTGAGGGGCCGTATGAGGACACCGCTGGAGATGTGTGTGGGTGCATATGTGTGTGTTGAAAGGGGGGGTATATTTACTTCATTTACTTTCTTTTTTTAGGGTTTGTTTAATAGTAATAAAAAATGCACCCCTCCATCCCCACCACCTACCTTCTTACATTCAGTCTGAGCTACAACCAGTCAGTTCTGAAATACAATTAAACATATTGATTCTGATCACTCCAAAGATCTCAGCACACCTCCAGAGTTCCCCCTCTGCTGTTATATGAGCAGCACTAACTCACCGGGCTCTTCATCTGAGTAGCTCATCCTCACAGCATCCCCCGACTGCCGGTTGCCATGGCAACAGAGGCAGCACAGCTCCAGCCTTTTTGGAGCTGCAGCATCACCTCCCAGCCCAGCGTGAGTGAGCGGGACGGGGGAAGCCCTTCACACAGAAACTGGGACACTGAGACCCTTTCTCTGACTCTCAGTCAGGTCAGGGAAAGGTTAGGGTCAGAGGTCTACTGCTGCTTTTATGCCCCCCTTCACCTTTTAGACCTGTGCTGATATTCAGTAATCAGGCTTATTATGATATTCAACCTAGATGATGAAGTTATCATGGATGTATACAAAACTTTAAAAATCAATATAGCAGCAAAATACTAATGCTGAGATCAGACTATGTGACATTTTTATTTTTCACAATGTTCCCTATGTCAGATTAGGTCATAACTTTATGCCAGGTGACTAGCAACACATGCCGACCTCTGAGGTGACAACATATGTTGTCTGTTAACATTCAAACATCACAGAGCCTGACATCTTTCTCTTCTCCATGTTTACTCATCATCCTATTAGACAACATCATGGAACACAGTGTAGGATATTTCAAGCTAGGTGAAAAGAAACAAAAATGTCTGACAAACTAGACTTTTCATCACAGAGTTGTAGGGCGCCCCAGACGCTACATTGCTGTTCTTTGATTATGTCACACTACATGTCCCTCATTCCTGACACTCATATTTGGGTCAGATGCTGGAAATTTGTTGGATACAACAAAATATTCTCAACATTCGAATAAATTTGTGTGGTGTGATCCTGGCATATATTTTTTTGTAAATATATAGTGAACCAAAGGCATCCTGAGCAAATAATGAGGTCTCGCACCTTCCCTAGTTCCCTAAGTTTCTCTGAGTTCTGCTACACCATGCTGAGAACATAAACAGAAGGATGGAGATGTATCTGAAGGGACGGGCGTGGCCAAATACAAAGCATTTGTTTTGGTCTCAGATGCTGGTGTTCTAGCATAACATATAGTGGCAGAAAGGATCATATACAGAGCTTTTAAAAATACATTTGCTGTACATTAGAAAAACAAGTTTCACCAAAGAGTCAATGTAGACTGGAATAGTTACGGGGAGGTCTGTAATAAACATTACACACATCTCATTAGAGATGGCAATACAAGAATAACTTTCTAGTGTGCTGTATTATACACCTGGATAATGCTCTCCGGCTATGTGTGAGGCAAAATATGGCAAGTAGCAGTGGTCAGAAAACAGCCTGTAAATTAGGTTAAGAGGGAGAAAAACACTGACATGGCTGATCTGGATGGAAATAAACTCACAAAGAATCCTGTGTAAATGAAGAAACCGCATATACATTTAATCGTCTCTGGATAGAGCTAAAAACAAGTATATTAAAATGACTGAAAAACCATAAATTTTCATCAATTAATGAGGACCACTGTGTCCCTGAAAGAGCTTTCTCGCTATAGCAGGAGGTTTCCATCAGACTCTTCCTGGTATAAACACTGAAAACTGATCAAACCTTTCCTTCACATAGATTGACTCTGCTGCAAACTTCCACAGTCACTTTATCAGTCTGTTTATTGTTTAACATTGCTAGTTCTTAGTTACATAATTAGATTTAATTAGATTGAGATCAGATTTAATTAGATAAGATTTCTTGTCTTATTACATGATGGCCTGTAACAAAAGATGAAAGAAATACCTAGAATGTATAACCACCATTCTAACACTCATTGGTGAAAAGAAGTGTAGAAAATAATAATAATCATCATCATCATCATCATCAAGAGCATAGCACCAAATTCGGGGCCCTTTGCACAACCAGTGCCCCCCCCCACACACACTCCCATTACTAAATATTAGCTACTTTAATATTTAAAGGAAAACATAATTACAGACTCCTCAAGAGCCCTGGTATCTCAGTGCCACTTTTTAACCCCATTACGATGCCCATGTTAATAATACTAATAATAGAATAAAATAATATTAACCTGCAGAGTGCGGTGATGTGTTCCTTTAGGAGTTTGCAAACGCCAAATGACATAAATATGCTTTAAATTCACAGTTGTGTGTGATTGATCCAAAGCCATGAGATCCTTTAGAGGATATGAATGAGATCTCAGAGTTCTCAGTGGCAGGTGTTTCAATAATACTTGATCAATTACTTATTAATAAAAGATTATCTCATTATTAAATTGACTTCTTTATCTGAGCTGTAACTGACAATACACATTTACATTAATGCAAAAAAATAAACAAACAAACAAGAAACAATGCATTATAACTATTGTGACTGTGTTGTTACATATTTCTTGTGCTCTCCTGGAGGAAGGTGAGTCTTTACAGTGACCATGCATTATCTGCTTTAGCTAATCAATACTTCATTACATTAAATCAGCTGAGCTGCTGGTGAAATTGAACAAATGAGATCAGCAACCAAACTTATGTTCTTCTAACTGGATTCTTCTACATATCAGTAAACTGAGCAAGAGCACATTTTTACAACTGAACACGGCATTATTATTTATTTTTATTTATAATAAATATATTATATTATTATTATTATTATTATTATTATTATTATTACTGTATTATTATTAGAGTGTTTTGACATTTACCTAGTTTATTTATTTTTATTTACTGAATTTAACACATTGAAAAAAACAAAACCTAAATATTTAATGTGCCACAGCTTTTGCAAAAATATTAGGCCACATGTTATTTTTGACTATTTTCTAAAATGTTACATTCAGTAATTAATGAGTAAATGTGCATTTTTTCTCTGTATGAACTGTATTAACTTATTTTCTGTTTTGTGAATGAATGAGACCAAAATAGATGTATATGGTTTAAATGAGAAGTGGTATAGCTATAAAACACTGCATTCCAGTATAAAAAACATCCCATCTGTGAAACACAGTGGTGGTAGTATAATGGTTTGTCCTTCTTTTGCTGCACCTGGACTGGGATGGTTTGGCATCATTGATGGAACAATGAATTCAGAATTATAACAGCCAATTGTAAAGAAAAATATCAAGACAATGACCCTAAGCAAGCAAATTGTTCTACCAAATAATGGTTAAAGAATAATAAAGTTCATATTTTGGAAAGGCCAAGTCAAAGTCCTTCCTGATCAACAATTATGGGAAATGTTTAGTTATTGCAGTTGTGCAGGTAAGGAGGTCACACCAGATACTTAAAGCAAAGGTTTTGCTCCTCACAGACATGTCATTTTGGATAATTTTCCTTAATAAATAAAATATTGAGTCTATCATTTTCTTCTCGTTTATTTAATTAAATTCTCTTTATCTACTTTAAGGAGGATCTGAGAAGTTTTAGGTCAGATTTATGTAGACATATGCAGGGAGCTCGCTCTGCTCACTGTACACCCACGACTGCATGGCCACTTCAAGTTCCAACACCATCATAAAGTTTGCTGATGACATTGTCGTGATAGGCTTGATCTTCAGAAATGATGAGAGTGCATACCTGGAGGAGATTAAACAACTGGCAGACCTTTGCCAGGGAAATAATCTCCTCCTTAAAGTCACTATAATAAAGGAGCTGATAGTGGACTACAGCAGGAGGCAGGCGAGGGTCTACGACCCGGCGACCATCAACCGAACCTTGGTGAAAAAAGTTAATAGTTTCAGGTATCTTGTGTACACATCTCACAGTACCTGTTCTGTTAGTGCCACACAAGTTTCTTGACAAAGAAGGCCTGTAGGTATCTCCACTACCTTAGATGCATAAGGGACTTCAGACTGCCATCCAAAGGATTGCAGAACTTCTTCACCTGCACCAGAGAGCATCATCTCAGGGAGGGTGGTGCATTCAACTGAGCACATCATCCGAGTGGAGCTCCTTGACCTGCAGACCATCTACAGCAAACAATGCTGGACCAAGGCCAAAAAGGTACTGATGGACCCTAGCCATACCAAAAATGGACTCTTTTTTCTGTTGAACCCAAGGAGTTGTTTGTGCACCCTGAAGGCAAACTCAGAGAGGATGAGGAGGAGCTTCTTCCCGCAGGCCATCCAGACTCTGAACTCTGGACAATAACACAGGCACACACAATCCAAACTCTGCAAACACTCATGCATGCACAGACACACACACACTTTGCACTGGCACTTTACTATGCACATCTGCACTCTTACCATCCATGTTTACAATTTATCCACCCATTTACATTTGTATATTTTGCATATAATCTGCATGTTTTTGCACAAGAAATCTATTATATTATTATAATTATTATAATTTATATTCTCTTACACGTTTTTATCAGATGACTGTAGGAAGCCCCCAAACCACATCTGCATCTGTATGAGTTGCCTCCATTTTGCTGCAATAAATAAACAATTAGATTGCAAAGCCAAATGCACTGTGAAAGACTGGATTTTCTCAACATGAACAAGACAAGAAACTAATGTTGACCAGAATATTTTGACGGAAGCAGAAATCTTTAGCATGTGAATATTTATGATAGCAATGCAGGTTAGCTTACAATGTGAGGGAGGCTCTCCCTCTGCTGGCTAACAGCAGTACTGCAGCGTGTCCCACATAGAGGCTTCTGCAATAACAGCACATTATCTGACCAGCAGACTTATGACTGTGGTACTGGCTGTGCAAAGTCTGAAAAGGAATCACAGCTGTAAGACAACAATATGAGCCAAACCAGTGTGAATATTTCAATGTAAGCACAACCTGTAGGCTGTGTTTCAAGCCTGGTTATGGTTCATGCACTGTAACTTTTCCTCTATTTACAGCTCCAGAGAAAGAAGAGAGCACTGCAAATAATCTGTTTCTTTTATATTATACTTATAGGTCTGTATTTGCATGAAATTAACATTTTTTTCTTCTATAAACTGATGATATTTCTCCCAATTTCCAAACGCAAATCTTGTCATTAAATTAGTCATAGTAGGTGCATTAAATTAGGATGTATTCAAAAATCAATGGTGGGCAGCCCTATCCATAGCACCTGGGAAGCAGTTGGAGGTTAGGTGCCTTGCTCAAGGGCACTTCAGCTTCCTGATGGTTCAGGTGATTGAAATGGCAACCATCCATTCACAAGGTTGGTTACCATCTCAATTTGCCTACTAAATGTTTATATTTTGTGAAAGAGATACAGCAGCTAGTGTTTGTTAGTTAAATGCATGGTTCACTCTTAAAATTATATTTGCACAATTTTTCACTTACCTCAGATGAAGTTGATGAGTGAAGTCCAAATTTAGATTCTTTAGCTTAGAACTGTGAAGTTACAGTGGCTCAGCAGGCTAAGACGCTGACACTATGACCAGAGGATCATGAGTTCGAATCCCGGTCATGCTGTTTGCCATCAACAGCCGGGGCTCAAGAGAGCAAAAATTGGCAGTGCTCTCTTTGGGCGAGTAGATGGCGTTCTCTCCATCACTTTCACATTGCAATGTCTGCTGGTTCAGGCGTCGACTGATGGGTCCATTCAGAGCTGGGAATCCTGCGCTTTCCTCTGAGCGTGTTAGGCTCCCCAGTGACGGTGTATCAGCGGTAGTTTGAAAAGAGGTGGTGGCTGGAATCACACGCAACAGAAGAGGCTTGTGCTTAACTTTACCCTCCTAGAGTCAGGGACAGTGCAAAGTGATGGGGAGAGGTCTAACGGAGGGGATGTGTTAATTGGCTACCACTACATTGGGAAGGAGATAAAATTGGCAAAAAAAAGAATAAATTATATTTTATATGAGGTTATAAGATTGTTACATTAGACTGTACAAGATGATTTTAGTGAAATCTTGGTAGAATTCTATTCTCAAGAGTTTGGATTCACTGACTATAAACCTAAACTCATTAAAAGACATGAGTATGTTCTGCATACATCACTGAGCACACTCCACAGAAAACAATCTCTGCATGACACTGACAATGTTCTTCCTTGAGGAACCCGTCCATTCTAACATGTTTCATTTACGTTTGGCTATGACCAATACATTTGTAGTTCACCCATGAGCTTTGCATCAACCAGTGACATCCTCTCATTGGTGGCTTATAGAGGAGCTTTGTCTTTAGTTGTGATAAATCTAAATCAACTTTTCACATGTCCAGCTCACAATGAAAAACATTTGCATACAATGCCAAAACCTTAAGTCGTACTGTGTCCTAAATCTCATCAACTAGTCTGTAAAACCTTAGCTATGATCTGGATACAGTTTAAAATAAGTTTTTGTAAATGTATTTTTATATTTTGAAGATATATTTTAATTCTACTGTTTATCAACAATAGTCATGAACATCCCTGTTCTAAATAACTGAAGAACAAAAAACTGCACCCCAAATATCTCGGCTGATCAATTACATCTAAGTGTGACTAAGGCTAAGTGCAAAAATTGCATGAATAAGATTTTTGTGAACTATTGTTTTAATGTGAGACATACAGTCACAGTATCTAAACCCTCTCACCCTGCGCTAGCCTCCAACACAAACAAGCGCCTCAACAAAGCCAAATGATTCACTAACACAGTTAGCCCACTCAACCATGCAAATGACTCAAAGCCTTCCACATTACCAAGACATAAAAAACAGCCCTCTTTAATCTGACTCTTCCCACAGACTCTGACTCATCTTTTTAGGCTCTTTTGTACTAAATTTCTTTACCATCCTCATCTTTGTGATATAGCATCAGTGCTAACTGCTATGAGCACAGCATGTAAATTGACTGAATATGACATTGGTTACTTTCGATGTGGAAAAATAACTTAGGACCCTGAGAAATCCACATTTCTATCCAATCCTGAACAGGAAAATTACCGGCCCATCCTCAGAAAACAATTTTTAGATTTTAGATTTTTATCATTGTCATGCAGTTGAACTCAAAGACTGTGGTTTCCTGCTTCACACTACTTTTGAGTTTCTCCATTTCCTGAAACCATGTGAACGAAAATACAGGATGAACTATGTCCCAAACACCTTAGACAAGGCATAAGTGGCAAAATATTTTCATCATTGTCCTCTTATGCCAAATGTCCACCAGCTAAAATGTCTGAACAGTGCTTCTTTAGTTTCACACTGGAAGCTAATGAAGCTAATAAACAATGGAAGCTTAGCACATAGTTAGCATCATCCAAACTATGTCTCATCCCATATGATGTACTTAATTACAATTTGATTTACAACTGACTATGACTGTGGGGCCATTTAAACCTGTGTTACATGTAATATTAATGTGGAAATGTTTTTTTTGTACAATGTACAATTCTCATGAAAGTGGAATAAGGTACTCTTAACCACTCTGCTGCAATAATCCTTCTCACAGTGCGATTAGCATGTCATTCGTGGAAAAAAAAAAACCTGTGAAATACGGTGATATAGAATTTTGGTTATTTTGGCTGCCCAGCATTATTTTTGCCACTCACAAATGTGTCACATCAGATCATTTTCCTCAATAAATAAATGACCAAGTATAATATTTTTGTCTCATTTGTTTAACTGGGTTCTCTTTATTTTTTTATGACTTCTGGAAATCTGTTTTAGGTCATATTTATGCAAAAATTAATTCTAAAGGGTTCACAAACTTTCAAGCACCACTGTATCAGTGTCCGAAATATAAGCCTCTGGATTAGAATGACTGGATAAGAAGTGCTGTAAGCTTA
This sequence comes from Crenuchus spilurus, assembly GCA_036984385.1. Classification (NCBI taxonomy): domain Eukaryota; kingdom Metazoa; phylum Chordata; class Actinopteri; order Characiformes; family Crenuchidae; genus Crenuchus; species Crenuchus spilurus. Next base: position 58,045 of record BRDA01004849.1, read on the forward strand.
ATAATGTGAAAGCAGAATACTGTTTCTGTAAATATCATTTTTAAGGTTTCACATTAACACTCATTAATGGGGCAAAAAGCTATTGAAAAAGTAATAGCAGAGAAAATGGTTGTAAAGGCACTGAGGGATTTGATTGACAGATGACAGCTGCAGGAGGCAGGGCTGGGGGGTCACTGGGGTTATGGAAGGTCTAACAGATATGGGAAGGAATTTGAAGCTGGAATGTGGCATGTGACAGAGAGTGTACTTACACACACACACACACACACACACACACAGTGTATATATTTGAACATAACTACTATCACAGTAAGCATAGCCACCTAAGAAGAGAGTGAAATTGTGTGAGACAGAATGAGAGATAGAGAGTGAGAGAGAGAGTGAGAGTGAGAGTGAGAGTGAGAAGACCAAATGTCTTTTTTATTTACTGAATTCAAGACCTAGAAGCACAGTAGACGGACATCTTGCACTGTGCTTATTTTGGCCAACAGAGGGGTCTGACGGCTGTGATTTTCTAACCCCTTCCACCACTTGTTCACCTAGTTTTATAGAATATTGTTAAAAACTCAACTAGAAACTACCAAGTGTTAAATGAGTCCACAACACCACCACAAACATCTTTTGAAAGACTGCACCACTTTTAAGTTATCCATATATGATATATGTTGCCAGCTGCTTATTTGTCAGTGGGTCTTAACCCTAGTTTACTATGAGATACCAGAAATATATGCAACTGGAACCGTCCCTCCTTTTATTTCATAGATAAAAAGACCTGATATTTAAACGATAAATTGACAGCAGAACTGTAACTGTCCACTTTTCACCTGAAAGAGAAAATTTGTGAGAGAGAGAAAAATGTGTGAGAGAGACATAAGTAGCACAGGGAAAAGGCTAAGAGGGAAAAATGTCAAACATTTCACTAATTTAGGCTCAGGGTCAAAGATCAGCCTGAAAGAAAAAGTGAACAGAAGGGCTTCTCTCACAATCACTTGACTGATAAAACCACACAATATCAGATTAACATCTGTTCAGAGCTCTTTATTAGAAAGCCAATATAATAATCATCCACAGAAATGAACCATACCATCCCAGCCTATGTGCATATCTCTGCATGTATACACACGCTTGCACTGTTTGTCCATCAGTTTTGTAATGGCAGTATGACACAGAGCATAAAGAAATGTTTTAAAGGGTAAAATGTGCAACATTTAAAAGCACACTGTGCAATTCGGCACTATGCAAGACGAGGTATCTGAGGAGACAGCAGAAAATACCCTAAGGTCACTGTTACTAAGGAAACCACTGGATACACTCTCAAAAATAATCTGTATTAATTAGCAGCACACTGTGTGTTACTACTGTTTAACATACTTTATATCAGGCCACAAAAACACAAAATCCTCTCCAACAAAATAAATAAATAAGATGTTACACACTGGTTGCCTTAGAGAGGAACTCTAAGATGTAAAAGTCATTCAGAGTGGTTGGTGTGAAACACTCCTTTCAGAGAAATTTAAGGGAGCTGGTGGTGATAGGATGGTTTCATGCTGCTTAAAGATACCTCACAAAGTTTTTACAGTAAATGGTTATAAATGCACTGCCCAATTTCTGAGACAGTTCTTTAAGAATATATTTGAGAAGATTTTAAAGGTCCATTCATGGCAGAGGGACACATACAAAGCATTATAAGGCAAAACAGTCCCAAAAGAAAAATTACTTTTCAGATCTTCCACTATTTTACCATTATTAACATTACTGGTGGCTATTAAGGTTCACCAGTGGTTTGGATCACCACCACAGTAAAGAAAGCATTAACTTTGTCTAGAATTTCACATCAAACCACTATGAATTACATTTTTGCATCTCAATGACTGACTTTAGCATTTAAAAATCTGTGAAATTGCACTTTAAAACTAACACAAAAATGTTGTAAATAGACACAGATGTTAAAAATAAGTAATATTTTTTTAACATCTATTTCGAGAGTGTAGTATTTGAGTAATAATTTCACAATAAAAAAAAAACACCAAACTGCTTAAACATGTTCAAAAAGTCTTTTTTCCACACACTCAAGCAATGCATCAAAAACCACATGCAACAAGTGCAAATCACTGCTCTAGGCTATACGGAGTCCATCACTGATCTAGACTAGAAGCCAAACTGTACTTTAAAAGATTTGAGAGAATGGGGGGCAGTCCAGTAAGGTCAGATAGTAGTACGAATGTTTTCAGGTTTGCGTGTACGGACATGGACGGACTGCATTGCAAAAATAAAAAAAGGGGGGGGGACAAGCGAATGAAGATATCTAGTCTGAGTATCATTGCTTTTGAGAATGTTGTAAGCTTACTATAAAATTGCTTAACTTTTACTTGTTAAAAGTATGTTATCTTAGTTAAAGCATTTCTCTGACAGCAATATAATTTTAAATAATAAAACTTAATCATTTTACATAAATAATCCTGTAGTTAAATAATCCTATAATCAGCTTATCACATTCTTGAAATATTTAGACTAGATTTTTTTTGCAGTGTTATGTGCTTTTAAAACAATATTAACAGAATGATGCTGTTCTGTGCCTGTGTTAGATGAGGTGGAAGTTCATTAAGAGGTGTGTTGAGGAAGGTTCTGTGGTGGTTCAGCAGGCAGGCCGTTCTGGATGTCTCCATTCTGATCAACTGGCACTTTGACTACTGGAAGATAAATATAAATAAATAAATAAATAAATAAATAAAATACTGTTAGTCTTCTCTTGACAATCAATGCAGAAGATGTCAAACAAAAGTAATCAACATAAGTGTATATTTTCTGAACTGAATTTGGGAGGACTACTGTCAGTAGTTTATAGAATTTAAAAAAATGTTAATTTTACTCATACATATAGTTTTAATAGTGAAACCACTGGCAGTGTTTTACCAGAGGTGTCAATACAGATTTAGGAAGTATCCTCCAAACTACAGAAAAAAGTTCTAATGTGATATCCAGTGCAAAAAGTAAATATGATCAGTCATTAATAATATTTTTTAAATCATTATAATAATATTATTTTATATATAATAATACATAAAAATAATATATATATATA